>DWON01000355.1:0-35558 GCA_018251015.1 Phocides pigmalion okeechobee | reverse complement strand
GAGCCGTTAGAGCTCGCCCGGGGCGGCACCACCGCCACCCTCATAACCCGCCGTAAAACAACATGTTCTTCATGTATTGTCTTTCGTTTGGGGAGGTATGGTTGCCGGATACACATTATTGAAAGCGACTATCTTAGTCCTCAAGAGTAGGAACGCTTCCGCGTCCATCTTTAAATAGAACTTCTGTTCTGTTTGAGATTGGACGTGATTGTCCATGCTGCAGTGACCACTTAACATCAGGTGGCCTGCATGCCCGTTTCTTGCTCTTTCATAATAATAAATAAAAATACAGCCAATCTATTTGCAAACTGTACCTTAATATCCACTTTCACTACAAAATACTACAGCATGGAAAGTAGTTATGAACTCTGAAAAACTACTTTACTACAAGCAAAATACTTTTTAGCTGCTTTTCCCTTTTTGTCTCGGGAGGAAAACCTTTCAAAGGTAACGCTAAAGCGGTTGCGTGATATATGATATTCACCCACTAAAAACCTATGGGTGCTTCTGTGCTTATAGAGAATACAAGAAGCACATCTTCAGGGGAGCTTTACCGGCTCCTCAGGCTCCGGTCTTTGCTTACGTCGGTGTGGGACGATTCAAACTGTCGTCGATCCCGGGAGTGCTATGTCAGATCGACTCGTGATTCCTTTCTTACCACTCCCGATCTCGGAAGACTCATTCGTCGCCTCTTACAACAAGAGATACCGTAGCTCTACTCTGGTCTCGAGCTATAGGAACTACTTGTTCCTGGTACTGAAACTGATGAGTTTCTTGTAATAGTTGGTGAGCTGCTTTAAATATATGTATTTCAAATAGTGTAGTTACGTTAATTGAATTACAGTACATTATCTTTCAATATATTTTTTTTTAATTGGCTACCATTTTGCTGGATGCTGCTTGTAAGTGATCGTTTTCTTTTCTTTATCAGCTGTGAATATAGGGTTTTGTTTCTTTTTAAAGACTTATGTAACAGCTGTATCAGAATGTCAAATGAATATTTTTCGTTTCGTCGTCTCGTGAATTTGAACCGGACAACAGTGGATCGTATTTCATGAATTAAGTGGACACGTCCTTTTATATACTTTTTGTGGTTTAGCAAGCCAGGTAGTGTTTTTTTTTGCGGAAACATTTTAGTTACGTTCTTGTTGCATTGATGGATATGCTGTAAGGTAATAGTACTTGAATTAATGACTATGAAGTTTTACTGTATTTTCCAAGTAAATTATACTGTCATCATTATATACATATATCATTAGGCTATTATTAATGAAAAGATAGTAACTAATAAGTAATTTATTGATAAAATTCCACAAAAGGTTAGTAGGATAACCTTCTATTCCAATTCTATTGGTTTGTTTACAAAATTTTACCTACATATTTTTTATCAGTATGACTACTGATAACAGAAAAAAATTGGAATATATTCTAATAAAATTGAAACTATGAAATACATCTTTGTAAACATAATTATTACAATAAATTATTAATTTGTTATGATAATGGTTAAGAAAGAAGAAGGTAAATTAGTTAAATAACAACACCGGTATATGTATAAATATTTAACGTATGTGTTGGGGAATTACAATGGGATGGAATAACCATAAATGAAGATTAAAGTAAGGAAGGAAGGAAAATGATTATTAATTAAACGTAAAACATAAAACTCCATGCAGAAGTTAATCTGTATTTTTACCTGGAGGAAATTTTACGGTAAAATGTCCTTTTCGTGTCACTGTGTCGAAAACATTGTTCTTGATAACTGAATGGTAATACATATACACATAAAGAAATGGACTTATGTAATTTTTAACACATACCTATAAAGGTTTTAATAAGTTGAAATCAAATCGCTTTCTTTGAATTGTTTTTATACGCGTCCGTTTAATATCAATTAAATGTTGATATTGGAGAAAAATATAAAATAGGAATATTACATTGATTTTAAGTCTTTTTCTGTCTAAAAAATATTAAAGACCATCAAAATTGGGTACATTTCGAAATAATATTTAGGAGAAACGGGATAATTGTGTCATTTGTAGAACTAACGCGGTCACGGTAAAAAAGCTCAGTTAGCTGAATGGTATTCAGTCGGAAAATTTTAGTGGGAAAGATGCAGTTCACTCTGATTGTACTGTCATAGACAAAATTTGCATTAACGAAATCTGTATACGATCCAAGTCTACGGACATGGTTATGAAAATAAAAAGCTGAAATGGCAAAGGGCTGGCCATATCGCTTGAAAGACCGATAAACATTAGTAAAAATATTTCTCCTTTAGCGTTCAGGTCTAGGCAAAAGGAGCACACATAGCACTTCGACAAAGTGGATCAATGACTTGAAAAACACAGCAGAAAATCGTCAGAAGCTATGAAATAGATTGAGTGGCTCCAGTTAGGAGAGCTCTACGAACAACAGTCATCTCAAAAGGCTGACCTATGGAGCTATAACGGCTGTCCAAACTACTGTTTTGGTGGCAATTTTTGATAAGCAGTTTTCGGAACTGGGGGAATCTAATTTCCGATTTTTATGGACTTTTTCCTATGCTTGGATCTTCGTCTTCGAAGATAGCTTCTATCGCTGTCTATCCTGATAAATATACTCCTAGAAACTTTATATTTTTTTCATTATAGATGGTTAATAATATATGTATTTCTTATTCCATTCGTTCGTATTCTTTAAAATAAATCAAATGATTTTAAACATGATTTTGTCGTCAAAGAATTCTTATAGTAACTTTCTGCCTTTATTATCAACGTTAGTTAGCTGTATTTATTCAGATAAATCCAATCGGCCCAAACGTACTATCTATCTTGACCATCTTGGAAATTAAGCGAATAAATCCTGGTCACCATCATAGTCCTCTTCCTAAATCTAACTAGCCACTATAGCCACTTCCAGGCTCCATCGTCGGATCATATCATTGTACCATTTTATTGCATTGTCACTGAAGTTTCATAGGCACGCAAAATTTCAGTTCAATCGAATACTGAGAAATGGGTCAAATTTGACTTGCATGATTCCATTACCGATGTGCCCCTTGAAAGGTGGAAGAAAATAAAAGCTTGTTAGTAGAATTTAAAAACTTCATTAAATTATGTTATGTAATATATTGGGAGTATGTTGGATAAAAGAAAAAGTTATATTAAAAAGATACATATACATACTTACTCAACTCGCACGGTCTGTTTAATTTTACACATCTTATTTATTAAAAAATCTTTATATTTTTTTTACTTGTAAGTTAATCAATTAAAAGACAAAGAGAAGAAAAACTATAATAATCTGAAAACACAGTAACATTTGTGTCTCAGTTAAACAACAATTTATTATTAACAGCTCATTTCATTATTATCTTTCCGCCATTTCGTAATACACCGGATGGCTCGGCGCGGCACAAATAAAATTTGTGTAGAACCGAAAAAAGCGGCCCATAGGTTGTCGTGTCGATATTTGTGCCGGTACTCGATCGGTAGTCGGTAGTATAATCAGCGCTCGTTCGTGATTCACCGGACGTAGGACGAGCGCGGGGCGCAGGGGGCGGTAGGGCCGGAGCGGCGCGCGATAGGGCGCGGCGGTGGGGCGCGGGGCGGTGCACGCTGCAGCGCGAGGTCGTCGCTCGCTCGCGCCGCGTACTGCCAGTCGGGAGCGGGATGCGGTGACGTAAACTGCATCGGCGTGAGCCGCGAACGTAGTGTAGGACGGGACGTGTCGTGTTCGTATGTTTCGTGTGCGTGCTTTGAACGTTCCTGTGTGACTGTGCAAGTGTCTCTTTTTTTTCGACGACTCCCCCGCTCTTCACTACGTGGGCTGCTGCGGCCATCTCGGCCCTCCCTGGATCCGAGGATCCCCGAAATGGTGAGTGCGGTCGAAGCTCCCGCTCGTGGTTTGTTTACGTCGGCCCTCGTGCCACCTCTCTCTTACGACCTGCTGCCCGTATCCCTGCGTCGCGTTCGCACGCGACTCATTCTATTTTGTTTTGTTTTCCGAAATGCAGACACCTACGTCGACGGCTTCGAAGCTGGTCCCGTCGGGAGGTCTCGTTTTTGTTTGTGTATTTTTTTGTAGTGTATTTTCGCAGGTAGTCGGTCGAGCGATTCTCTCCCGTTGAACGGGTCGGGTCGCGGCCGAGATGCGACCTGCGACAAGATCGAAACAAGGGTAGCGAAATCGCGGGGGCGAGCGATACGTGTGTGTGATCCGGCTAGTAAATAATGAGCTCGGTGTCGCATAAAATGTAGGTCGGTGGAGTGTGGCCGCAGCGCCGCCGCCGCACGCGATGCCGTGCCTCTCCCTTCGCCTAGCGCCTAACCACCGCCAGCGCACATTATGCATCGCCTTTGCATCCGCTGCATTGTTAACTCAACACACGTCGGTACCTGCTACGTGCACATATTGTAAGTAACGGCAAGTATGGCTTTCTGGACATCATATTATCATTATCAGTAATCAAGTCTGTTGATACCTCTGAACATAGTTCAGCATAAATACATTTTGCATCTGATATAAATTAAAAATAAAACTCAAGTAAATTCCCTTAATTGTGCTTTATCATTGTGTACATTTCAGCCCTTTCCAATAGAAAGTTTTGACACATCAAATAGCGCGTGCCTTGTACTCTCCAATATCTCTTGAGCTTACTCACGTAGACGCACGAGACTCGTGATCCAAGTTACTCACGCAATGAATTCTATCTGTATTGTCATAATTGTTACGTACGAGCACAGGAAAATCTGTGAGTCATATTATGTCTACATAGGCGGTGGATGTTTTCGCGCATTTTTATCCGCGCGTCATTGGCCACCGGACCGGTAGTGCGACTGGCGATATGCTTGGAAACCTAATGAGCGCGACGATTACAATGAAATGTATAATTACTTGGCTTGCTCTGGGAAAACCGAGCCTCTGCTTGACGAAACATGAATTGTTAAGTATTTCGAGAACCGCCTCGTTGACACGGGAAGTTTTCTAACGATAAATTCAGCGTACACTCGAGTTGTTTCTAAGCAATAAAGTCCAATGAAATCTTATCGGAAGTTACGTTTTACGCGTTGCGTTTATTACATATAAACCTTTGTTATCGCGTTATCTAGAGATTTATTGTGATAATAATAAAGAATCGTTGTGTGTATCGGTCGCGAACCGGTCCGCGCATTATCTACGCATCGCCGCTATCTGCTTCCAGTAACGGTATCCTCTCTATATCCCTCGACGTTGGACCCGCTCGGCTCGTTTCGCAAACTTGTTCGTTCGAAAACGCCCAGTTAGACCTCCTTGTCTATTTTAACCGGAAATTACATTATTCAACTATTACGCTTGAATTTGACGTCACCGTCAAAAATGGTCTGGTTAACGTTTTAGTATTCTCAATTTGTAGACTACGATGATAAATTAAATCAGCGTTTCTTGGACATATAATATTAATATTCATAAATTCATAGTTGGGGAGTTTTGTGAATGTTCCAGCTAAATTGCAAACAATGTTAAAAGGAACCCATTGCCGTGCAATAACTTACATCATGGAATTATTATTCAGCCGGCGGTTTCGTGAACGAGTTCCTGTCCAACTTGAGAAGCGATGTTATTTTTAATGGGCCTATAATGGCGGAACATTTGCAAGTCAGCTGGCGTGCAGCTAGTCATAGGCTGCTCCTTGGACATGGTTTGTGTGTTGGTTGTAATGAATGCTATGTAATCGATAGAGCAGCTTGCGGTGGCGCGTGCCGGGGGCAGGTGTAAGCCGGCTGCCACCGCACCTGTCACGGCATCAGCTGCGTCTTATACTAGGCCTTTGTTTGAAATTAAATGCATTTATTTTGTATAGGCCTGCGAGGGCATTTACGAAGTCAGTTAACAATCTTTTCTAATTCACTGTTGGTTCCGAACGAGACCTCGATCAACAATATCCGGCATAAACTCAGTGGGCTTGTCTTTTCATTACAATCTCTTCTTTGGGTAAATTGCACCATAGGCACCGCTACGATTTACATATAAGTAGAGAATATTCGGAAAGCATGTTAGTCGAAGTCATTGCGTATTGCTAAACTAATGCCTATGTAAGCGTCGGTGTTTGGAACTTGTTTCCTGCTGTCTATGTGCGTAAATTTTACTTGTCGATTTAAACAAACTTAATCGGTCGGCGGTTACATAAATTAGAGGTGTCACCAACCTTCAATTTATTTTGAAACAGCTTCCATTGGACCTTTTGAGGAGATATTAGCGAAATACCTACTTATCTTGTGATACTTATTACATCAGGATGAGGACAACATTAATATTACATCTGGAGTATTGATTCTTTCGAGTATTTTGATAGTACAATTATGTTTTGTTTTCTCTATTCAATATTGTGTGATTATTTAGTAGTTATATTATAGATCAGTGGATACAACTAGGTACTATTAATATTTAGTTTCACATTAGTGTTTTAATGAAAATATCTAGACAGAAGTTGGTAAGCTTATTTAGGGAGCCAGAATAGGAAGTAGGATTCTATATTTTGGAAGGAACCTTTTATAAATGACGGTTCATTTTAGAACCTTCTAAACTTATTTTAATCATCGTTTCAATAGAATAAGCTTGTAAGCTTCACTTTTTAAGTATTCATGTGTGCTTCTTAGCATTTTGGATCCTCTCTTTTTGGCTTTCAAAAAGCTATGAAAAGAAACCGTTTTTACCTGTACTTTTTCTCTCGAATAAAAAGTTTATCTTGGAATTATTTTATTTATATATCCGTTAACACGATAACAAATTACGTGCGCACAAAGGCCACAGAACCAATAAGAAAATATGCTTATTGCAATAATTGCAGTATTAAAACTGAAATACATAGATTTGGATCGTTCATTTCTTTGGCAACGATATTTAATCTGTTCGTAAAGTCGTTTGCACGAATTAATTGTTCCATTGTCACGCTTTAATCATTAAATGGGTAAACGTATCACGTACAAACTGTACGTGTCACTAAATGTTTCTTTAAATTTGTGCTTTGTTCGGCTCGTTTATTGTGTGATCACCCAAATATATATTTCCACTGTTTCTTTGCAAATTATTTTTAGCTGGAATACATATTTTTTAAACACTGCGATTGTGAGCTGTAAAGACGTAAATAAATTGTTTTGTGTGAGTCGTTCGGTGTCAAAGCCCTGCCAAGATGTTCTGGAGTAGTTTCGCAAATGGCCAGTTTTATGAGGGCCGGTTATTTACGCGTCGGTCGGCGCGTGCCGGGCTCGTATTATGTAGGCGTGCAATTAACTTGCAGATGCAACGGCACTGACCTTGCGCCTCATAACATTCTAGAATTTTATTTGCCGCCCTAAACTCGTATGTTTATACGCTAGCTTTGGAAATTGTATACTCAATCATTTTCTCATACATTAGTCATATGGGCAGCTGACCTTCCATTAATGCGACGACTACTCAACCATAAAATAGAAATTCTGGAATATGGTTGAGTTATCTCGATTTCTCAGTAACGTTTTACATTAGAAACATGAATAAACCATCGTACCGCTTTTAGAATACCATCATTCACAAACCGGCCACGAGTTACGTGACAATAGCTATGTTATTTAATATGCGAGGCTCTGGGAGTAGGTGAGCCGAGTTGGCGCATGGTAACAGAATAGCGGAGCGAACCGGAATTGGACAGCAATTTACATGTTGAAGTTTTCGTGTGAGAGTCTAGCGGTACGCACTCGGCGATGTAAATTAGCCTGCGATGGGATGACCGGGTCCGGGCGGTGTTGCGCAGAGGACGCGGTCCCCGACCCTAGCCGATGAGTGCATCTAAGCAGGGCTACAGAAAATGTGCGGGCGGGGCGGAATAGCCCCCTTCTCCCCTTACCGCGTGCCCCGCGTCACGTACGCACGGGCCCTTCCACGCATGTGGATTGCGTCGGCGAGGGCCCGCGCGCGCACCTACCCACTATCGAGTCGTCGGCTAAGGGCGTATGCGTTATTAGCTCACCCCGCCACCCACCGCCCTTCTACCTTCACCCCTCATCCCGCTTTCGAGATCGGCGTCTCGGTCGACGCTGCTTCTCCGCACCCCCGTCGTTTTAATGGCTCGGAATTACTGACTAGTTCGAATATATCGTACAATCTTTATGTTTCTTCCGAATTATGTAGGTCGGAACGAGTGTTAGGAGCAGGGCTAGCGTTATGGTGACGGCGCGCGGTCGTCGACACTAACGGATCGCTATTTATACCTGCCGCGTAGTGCACCGGAACTGGCTCGGTGCACTCGCTGCAACCGTCTTCGCTCTGTCAATGACCTCGTCAGCATTCGAACATTTCCTGCACCAAATCTTTATGTATAAACTTCTTCCCTGCCTAAACGAAATGACCGATTTTAATGATTTTTTTTATATATACTTATGAGGTTATTTGGATAGTTCTTAGCTTTAGTTAGTACTGGTGCTGATATCCAGTTATTTTTTATAATACTAATTGCACATAAATACACATATAATCATTTTTTTTGCTTCCATGCGTTTCACAAAACATTTTAATTTAATCGTTGTGAATCCCCTAATATTGAGTGAGCCTAAACATGAACAAAGAAACTTTAGCTTCAACAAAATGTTCGAATCTGAAGTATAGAAGAGGTTGGTCGGTTTATCCGTTGCGTTTGATAGTATATCTAATAGTCATAGGTTACGGGGCTTTGATTGCGAAATTTTTGGTGTGGTAATAGAGTGCCCTTCGGCTTTGTTTGGGTTGCGTTAGAAGCCGCCCACATTTGTAGGGCCGCTACCCACGTAGGACATGGAACTGTGTCAAGAGGCATGCCTTAGTTTTTACACTGGCTAGATAGAGGTTTTGTTTTTACACGTGTGAGCACCAAACGCTTTTTATGTTTTCATTGCGAGAAAAACTTTTCCGCGCCACTACCTTTGAAATGCGTTGTTTATTATCCATAGTGCTATTATTGTTTTCAAAAACAATGTGCAGAATTTTTTACTTGTCTTTTAAAGAAACTTTTCATTATCGTAACTACGCATTAATGTGCGGAAATAAGGTCAGATTGCAATGAATGTAGGTCACTAAATAAAAGTCAAATTAAAAATAAACATTTTTTTCTATGCTTCATAATTACAATATGTATCTTTAATACATTTAATTATTGTGATATATGAAGAAAATATGACTTATGTGTCAGCCATTTGTCAACAATTGAATATTTCATGACCGTATTTATTACATTAATCGCGTTGCTATACACAACACTTAACTAGTAGATTTGTACATTGAGATTAGCGTAGCAAAGGATGTTAATGTTAGTAATTTCCTGCCTCAGTGGTTGTTCTGATAGTGGCTAGTTACGTCATTGATACGCTGTATCACTGGGTCCGCGGAGTGGTTCCGCGAGCGATGGCCGCTGCGGAATTTCCGCGAAAAAACCGAACGTCACGCCGCGTCACAACTCCGCGCGACGTCACGCGGTGCAAGGCCGCGATCACATCTCGACTACACCTACTGACTCCATACAAATTATTATCTCATCACTACCCATGTGATAGGTACGCAAGCAATTTTTGACCGTTCGCGATGTATTTTGCCTTTTTTTTAGTTGTATGTTTTCTTCTTCAGTTCAACTGTTGTTGCATATGATATCGCGCATTAATTCGGTTTTGAACTCAAAAAAATACAAATGTTATTGCATGTAGTTAAATCACATTTGTACAAACCTTAGATATAATAACTAATTCTCAAAATAATTTCTATTTTTTATAAGTAATATGGAAGGTGCTGTTTAGAAATATTTATAAAAACTTAAAAATAAAGGTATTACTGTTAATAACGCACATCACAAGCTATTATGCAGTGACATTTTTTACGGTATCCAAATGTAATCGACCGGAAGGCGCATAATCTGCAGGTGTGGACACACTGAACGTCATTCAATTTCAAAATTTTTGTGTTCCTATTCTGTTATTGGCAGTATAAATATTATGTATTTACGTCCAGGGGATTTTCCTATAATGCGTGATGTCCATAAACTTTTGCAGATTTTCACCAAAGTGTAAATTAATTTCCAATTCACACTTAATATTCCACAAATCACGACAGTATAACGCCTATAATTCTTGGCAAATACACAAGCGGGGCCACAAATGCCAGATTATTCGTAAATTATTCAATTGGAAGCTTCGAATGTTTCTCGAATTACTACTTCAGAGCACAGTGTGACGAATGCTACAGGTGTGCTGTTCTATGGGTTCAATAAATTCTTTAGAGTTGATTCATGGTTACTCAACCGAGAGTTAAAAATTCTCGTAGAAGACACACATTCACGCTACATGCGTACGTAATTATCGTGCACGCTGTTTCTCACGGATGTCGATCGGTACTTACGATTTAGCCGTCACTGTACCACGTATGTACAATGAGCATTAGAAAGCGGCCGGGCCACCGCGAAAAGGGAGCAGTGGAAAGGGCTTCGTTCCGAATGCTTCGTAGTCTTGCGACATGGTGTTACGTCATTATTGACCGACTAGCTGTAAGCGCGACTTCGCGTGTACTTTAAGGGAAAGGACACAGCATACATCTTTACAATACTTAGAGTTACAAGTTATTGCTATAGACTAAATCATGGAAAGTGAAATAGGGTTTCTTAAATCGGCCAATCATTTAATTTACGCGTCATTTCGTAACAGACATATATAGTATGAAATTTCGAGTATTGTGCATTCCTGTATCGATAATAATGATTTAATTGATTGATTGGGATAACATTTCCTCATAATGTTCGAGGTACAAAGTAATTTACAGTAATATTATATTATAGATAACCTCTTCCCGCGTCCCACGGCCCTATCGTGCTCGGTCTCGGACGACATGCGTGCGACGTATTCGTGCACGTATGTGTGCTAGTGCCCTTTATATTGTTTGACGAACAATTTCTATGACGTTGACGATGCTCTAAAAATTTTCACAAAGGGTTGAACCCCTTCTAAATGGCAATGTTAGGGATGGGGCGCAGTTTTTAATTCTGCTGCATGTAAATAAGTATTGGACTTGTTACGACACTTGTGTGCCGTGAATCGTGGGGAAGTTATCAAGGGCACTCTATCGTTTGTAATGTAATAATAGCGCAGAATGTTCAGCTCTTTGCGTGTTAGGGGAAGTTCATTTTGCATAATTCCATGCATGACTTGGTTTAATTTTTGGTGCTTAAATATTATGTCGGACCGTGATAGCGATGAGTTGTTTAATCACAACGACGTCTTATCTTCCGTTTCACACGTGGCGCACGTTTAGAAAAGAATTTGATTACGCGTGTTTAATTAGCACAAAAACTAGTTCAAGACCGCTCGTTATTCAACGATGAGAGCACAATGCACATCTGTCGAGTTTTACAATCTTGTAAACAAAGATGTTGAATGCACGCGGCTTTATTTGGAAGCGAGTCGAGCAGTCATACAAAGCGAGGAAGGCTGTAGGCATAATTTGCGGACGCAACGGTTTTTGCGAGCTACATTGTCTATGCAGTAATAATGCAGAATGCATCTGCAACGAGCGGCTCACTTCCTCATTGCTCGGCCTCGCTGTAACTATGCGCTCTACATAAATATATTTTCTTACACACAGTAACAGATATTTTTTACGTACTAGACATAACCGCGACTCCGTTTGCGTGAATTTTAAGACAAGGGAAGAATAATTGCGCATCACATTATAACATACCGTATGTTGTATGTCGTTCATAGACTTCAAAATAATATTAATTTCGTTTAAATCACACAAGCGGTATTCGCGTCATGGGTTTATAGATAGACAAAAGTTAAAGAAAATGCCGATTTGGTTTTTTCATCGATAGTAATGACTATCATAATAAGGTTTTATAAAAAATATTCATTGTGCTAACACACACTGCGAACAACGAGTATTATTATCATATATATATAGATATATGGACATTGTACACTTATCTTGAGTACCTAGCAACTGTCTCATTGTAGTCATATGGTTATTACAAGATATATGTTGTCAATTCATCATAGTTTTGTAACAGAATTGAGTGTCTCTTGCGAATTGGTTTTGAATGTTTTTCTTTGGCGATGATAATAAATCAATAGAAAATCAGTCATTACAATAGCTGTAAAAGTTTGACGACATTCAAAAATGCAAATTTAGGTTAAAAGGTGTTACTATGTATTTCACAATCACTTAAGCGAAGGTTATCGAGGAACTTTTTTTTTCTAATGAATAATGCATGAAAGTGTGTTTAAAATCAATTATTTTGCATAATGAGCAGTACGTATTTCCATTTGAGTCAAATCCAAAATTCCGGATACAATTCATGGTTCTTGAGACATTTTTATTTGTCTAGGTACATTACATAGAAAAGTAGTGTTGACTAAAGTTACGATTATTTTAAACATAGCGTTTCTTAGGATAATGTAAGTTATTTTAGAAGTCAACCCACAGGTCCAAAGTACCGTAAGGATGGCCTGAACGTGCCGAGTTGCAGGGTACAGTTGCTCTAAGTGGTATAACCGGCTTATCTCTAATGTTTCTTTACTTTGTTACTGACTTTAATAACGCTGCAACTGCAAGACACGTTTGCTATTCAACAATTCTGACCAGATTGTACATTTACAACCAGTTTAATGTGTTTCGAGAATAATGTGTTTGTTATAAATGTCGTAATTTACAGAAATGTGGAGTACAAGAATTATTTCGAAAATTTCTATTGTTTATGATCTTGATAATGAATTTAATGAGCAATCCAGTTTACTTGATGTTAAGCGATCGTTGACTACTACCCCCCTTTCCAGGATGTCTGTAACTCCCTGTAGAATAAAAGTTCTACTTGAATTAGAACATGCGTTGCTACTCCCAAAGACTAAGATGGTATAAATCGAGAAAGGTGTCATAAATTTCAAATCAGAATACAACACTTTTTTATGTTGGATACGCAGCAAGACGATGTGTAACTCGTGAACACCCACGTCCAATCTCAAACAGAACATCGTACCCGACATCATGTGCATGGGTTGCTGTTTGCGTGAATGTAGTCGTTTGTAAGTGTGGAGTGCAATCGCACCTCTTCAAGCGTAACACTAGAACTGCTTAACGGTGGATTATGAGGGCGCTGGTGGTACCTCCTCGGTCGAACTGTAGTTTTACCACCATAAGGCATAAATTGGTAATAGCCGTGGTAATGCTGCAGACAAACGTCAAGGAACTTTTGAATCTTCAGTTACAATATTCTAATATTCGATCGCAACAATATTTTTGTAGGCATGACTTAAAGAGCTGTAAAAAACGAAAATAATACAAGATTAGAAAGAAGTATATTTGGTTATTTTGCCTTTGTTTGCTCGCGTAATATTCATTGTAAACAAATTTATTCGTTTCCTGTGAAAACTGAAAAACATTGGATACAGGTCACGGCAACTCATTTCGTATAACAGTATCAACCTCGGGCTCAAAAATAGTATGCTTATAATCAGAATACATCGCATACGAGAGCATCGCGTGTATGTGGCGTATACTCTAAGTGGTAGTTATCGAAACGGATGAAAGTGGGTCAACTAGTATGACGCCAGCGATAAACAAGCCCTCGCCCGTTCATTATCAATTTTCTGCAATGCACGAAACAGCTGCCATAATGTATGCTACGATATCAATGTTTATATATAAATATTTGTATATATACCTATTTCTGACTTATAGAAACAGTGTTCGTGCTGCCATTTTCTGCTTTGAGTGTCTAGTCAAGTGGCAAATATTTGCAAGCGTTTCTATTTCCAGAAACGCTAACGTGCGCAGTCAAAATTGTCATTTGATTGCATTAGAATGGTGATTGTCGTACGATAGGCTCTTTTTGATTGCTTGTTTGAGTAAAATACAAATATGACCACCAATCGGACGTTCGTTATGTAATCCTACGTGACATTTCTTTTGTCTTTTTTTGTAATGTTGTCGTGTTTTCGTTATAGTTTTCTTTTTTAAGGAAGAATGCGCTCTGAAGTTGTACGGATTATAGTTCGAATAAAAGTATGTTTTGGCTACAGACGCTTGTCTAGCGATTCATTTATATTTACGCGAGGCGTTCCTATTTAATCCAAAAGTGTAGCGACGCATCTGCGTACAACTTCAGGTAGGAGTCGTGTTCTATTTGGAATTGGTTCCAGATGGTCTACGGGCGGCAGTGACAATTTAACATCTGGTGTATGTCCGCTAGCTACTTATATTACGTTTCTGGGTCTGGAATAAAATAAAGTAAGATTTGGAAACTGTTCGTACCTTCAGTGTTAATCAAATCAAATTAAATATGCTTTTATTGTACACCACAAATAATACACAAGAACAGAAAATATAACAAGACAAAACAAATATAGCTGTGGTGACCAAATGGCGGTCTTATCGCTACACTAGCGATCTCTTCCAGACAACCTTTAATGTGTTAATGTGGTTAGTTATACGAGAATTAATATTACCACAAATTACTCATAAATAGATTTTACAAATTGAAATGCCAAAATCATTAATAAAAATGTTATCATGAAATTATGATAAATTGGATAGAATATTTGGTATCAATATAAATAGTAAACTTCAGTTTTTAATGCAGGTAAGATGCTAGTTTCTTATTTATTCAATACAATGTCTGAAACAAACGTCTCAAAACATAACAAATTCCTCTTAGAAAATTGAAAAACTTGCCTCCGATATATATATGTAAACTGTGCCTATATACATTTTTAAAATCGCTTTTTGAAACTTGTGTTGATAACCCATTCAATGAGTTTCAAAGAAAATAAAAGATTTGACCATACAATGTGGCGCACACTGAAGAAAAAACTACTTTTCTGTTGTTTTTATTTCGTGGATTTGCATGTCAATCACCATTTACATTTTCTAAACTTTAATTCAATCGTTGACATTGACGCCTTTAAGACAATTTAACAAATAATAATTTATCTAATTCGGTTAAATTCAATAGTTAGCCATGGGAATAATTATTATTGCATATACGATTATAAATATATACAAATCGTACACATAATACTAGTCTGAGGCTTCGTGCAAATCGTGTCGCCCTTTACTTATGATAGGGAAATGTATTTTGCAAATCAATAGAAGGAGTAGAATAGAACATAAATATAGAGATTTTTTTGTGAGAAGAGTAGCAAACGAGCATGCAAAACACTTAATGTTAAGTAGTCGCAGCCCATAGACATCCACATAAAACCACAAACACGACCGGAATCCTATCTCAGCTCGAACGTAGATGTGTCGCTACTCCTGAGGAATAACATGGTCGCCTCGCTTCAAAGTGTAGCCGGCAACCGCACCTCTCCAACCGAAACACAAGTAATGCTTAACGGCGGATTATGAGGGAGGCGGTGGTACCTCCCCGGTCGAAAGTTCTCCCACTTTTAAAGTTAATTGAACCATTGCTTCCTTTAGGCTTTGCCATAGTCGGATAATAGTAGATTTAGTAATTTAGCCAAAGGTTTGTCGTTGGGTGAAACGTAGAAAATACAGGAGAGCATCAAACGTACTATCCACAAAGCGTTATAATACAGGTTGAAAGCTTGGAACGTGTCCAAGCCCGAGGTCAATGTTTTGAATTACTAATTATAATTTCACAAGGATTTCTACTGTTCTCAGACAATGGTATAGTAATAAACGAATTACGAATCGAAGTTTGAATTTTAACGCGCGTTAATTACTTTGCGTTAAACGTTTTTGTCTTTGTCGGAATGTATTATGTTTTTTCTGTATTTTAATAATAATTCTAAATCAGTTTTTTACTTGCGCTGTTTAATGAAATTATATATGCTATCATAGTATATGAATAAATGAATATTATGTTTTTTTTATAAGAATATTTAATAAAATTTCGCTCCTCCACATCGCTTTGAGTTTAATAAGATAACTTATGTGGTGAGGTAATGACGATACTATTTTCACATACAGGGTTCTGGGTTCGACTCGTAGATGTACAGACACGTAGATGATATTTCTCTTTTAGGTCCATGTGGTTTATGTTCACGACATGAAAACTATGACCAGTTTAGGGCTAGAACTGTAAGAAAACGCTGTTAAATTATTGTCACGAGATTAGTTTGTCATAAACACGGCAGGTGTAGAATTGTATACAAATACGAACACATTAACAAAAATTTACTATCGTAGCCAAAGTATCTTACGTTTCCAATCCTGTATTGCAGCATACTTGTGTGCGTGTCGCTGGGAATAACAGTAAAATTAGTTTCTCATAGTTATCGCCTAGTGATAGAGTATATTGGAGAAACATTTCTTAGTTGCCGGTGTATTTGTAAACATACGTTCACAATATACGGTCGAATCATATATTTCGTATAAACATACCCAATGGAATGAAATGAACTCGAAACGAGGAGTGTTTCGTATCACGTGGCGTCTGGGTACAGAAAAATCAATGTTACTTGTTGGCTGTTGCTATGTTATTTTATCCGTAGTTAATCTTAACAATTTTCCGTATATGAATTAGTAAAAAAATATTCTGTCGTTTTTCTTTCATTATGATACAGAAATCATCTGTATTATGAAATATAACGTTCGTTTAAAATCGTTTCTGATACAGTTCTTCAATCATTAAGGAGTTTATTTATAGGCTTATATCCTTCTTGTTTAGAAAAAAATGTTTACTTGTTATTTTATTGGAGTTCGAAATCTCTAATTATCCGTTTCAAGCTTCGTTGCTGAAGTGGATTTATATATATGAAATATAAGTTTCTATTTTTAAATGCGATGAAGCGTTACGTTATAACGTGTATAGTGTAACCTCGTAGCTATGTACGTAGGTATAATAGTAGTATGTAGTCGGAACTATGCATTTGGCTTTGTGCACGTGAGCTGTGATCGTGATGCAATCGCGCGCTGCATTCATCATGAGCCTACGAACCACCTGACCACATTGCATCACGACCTCGGAACAGCGGCAATAGAATGCAACGCAAACTGCATTTGCGCCAATGCTACGCGCGTTATGGCAGCTTACTGCCTCACCTTCTAGCGTAATGTCAATGTAATAAAGCAAACCTTATTATAATTATATGGTGCTTGCTTATTCTTTTATGTACCTTCTGTGAAAATAACCCTGGATGGAGAGTTAAAATTTTAAGCAAGTATCAATTGTTTTTTCGAAGTTTCAGTAGCACGTGAGTGTAAAATCTGCCTCATAGTGATCACAAAGGCCCGTAGATTTTAACAATCAAAGTCTTAAAATTTGGCGTTTACAGGTGCATTGCTACTTCTAAGGGCTAAGATATCTGTATTATATGTACTTCAGTAAGTCAGCTACATCTTGTAACAGAAACGCAAGATATATTTTGTACTAGAAATGTAATGGCTGTGGTAACTTGTTAATAGATCCTTACTTCTGTTATTGATCTGATGAAATCTATGATTACCTCATATTTAGTATATTTTGACATAAACATATAAAAACAAAGTACGAAAAAATAACATTGAAATCAAAGAGACGAGCGTGCTTGTATAATATAGTATTTGCACATTGCATAATTTCAGGTGTTTATTTTACATGATATCTACAAACATATACATTACATTACTTTGAGCATCGATTAAAACACGAAAAAGGAATGTAGAAAACGTATTTTTCCCTGGATTAACACGAGAGAATTTGATCGAACAAATAAATAAATTTTAATATTTTTTTAATATCGAAGTGAAGATCTTAAAATATTATTTCAAAATAAAAACCTATCGATTCGTATCAAATAATTTATCTTAATCGTTTTTTATAAATACCAAAATCGAGAATTCCTTAATTTTGATTCGTTCCGGTTGCGGACAAAATAAACCCTATTCCGCGGGCAAAATAAGCCTTTCTTCAGTTTGACCTAGGTTCTCTCTGCGTGACCAGGTCAATCTCGAGTATCAATCCCTCGTGTTAATAGGGAAGTGGGTTATTATTACGCTTAACTAACAATCATTCCCCTTTGGCCGTCGCCGTGGGAAAGTTTCCTGCGTTCCTTACATTCGTAGCGCACATTAATGTAACTAGATAGACTAATAGTTATAGGGAGACGATAGATACATTTGACAAATATTAACGATCGATGTTTTAATATTAACACTTTCATACGACAACTACTTCGTGTAAAGATACATTACTATATTAATGCATTGCAATTATGCGGATATCACCATACCACCAATCAGTTCCAACTATAGTTATCAAAATCGATCAAACTGTTTAGGAGGAAAATAATTTCGTAAACATGCAAACCGGATATTAATATGTCAAGATAAGGTTTTCCGGATATATCAAAGTATGTGGATTGTATTACGGGTCCAACTATATCCGAACATATACATAACATAACAACCAAATATGTTAGCAGTTTATTGGCGAATCACGTGGCGCGGCGCACCTAGCGACAGCTTACTTTAGTTATGTAAAGTGTGATGCTATGACGAACGACGAATGAACTCTATAAATAGCGGTCGATCCGTCCTTGAGCCGCCGCGAGTGCGCAGAACTGGGTCACGCCGAGCTGCCTCATGGCGGTTCCTCCCCCCACGCCCGCGCCCCACCACCAACGCTTCTACTCGCTAAACGACTCAATTACTGCCACATTCCACACTTCCTCATTCATTGTACACCTTTCTTTCAATTACAATCAAAAACTATGTTCTTTCCATTAGGCACTCATAGCTATGTTGGTTTAATAAAATTTGATAGGCGTTCATAGCCATTAATATATTTTAGCATTTGATAGACTAAAGTTTCTCTAGCAAACCAGATGTTCATTTAACTAGCTCAACCCAACGATAAACTTTATTTTATGGTGCTTGGAATACCAGCGTGCCGGAGAGATCATTTCATATTATGTATAAATAGCAATGTACCTATGCATAATTTGGTTACCTGGCCGTAGGGAAATTGATCCTCGTTTGCAGGCGGGCAGGTAGCGAGCCGGATTATATCCCATCCCCGCACTATACATTTAATAACAGGGGTTTTTGCAGACCTTTTATCAATATCTCGATTGTAACAAAATAAAATTTACCACGCTTTTTGCCCGCTTTAGTTGAGCTTTGTTGAACATCTGATCCTTTGTCTGGAAATTGTTTCGGTAATATTATCCAGTACACTAGCTACATTGGTTAATTGTTTCCAAAGACTGCGTGCCGAGTAAACACTTTGAAATTGTTATTATGGTTCACAATAGTCTATGCTTGTTATTAACTATTATAAAAAATATATATCCATATGTTTCTGAGTAAACGCTGATCTCTTCTGACAGAGGAAATTCACTTTATATTATGCGTTCAAACTTAGTCCTCAATTAGCAACAATCATATGTGGTTTATTCCGGATTCATCATTGATTTCATTCTTCATTCATCTATTTGGGATTGACTATTGATTTTTATGTGCGGCAGTACCATTTACATCAAGGGAATTGCATGAAATTTTACTTCTATAGTATACAGTAAAATGCTAGAGAATTGTATTTATTGTATTACAATTCGGTGGGAGTGGAATATATAATGAAAGATGATAGCTCTAATATGAAACACTAAAATAGTTTAGGGTTCAATTCAGAACTTACACGAGAGTCCTGATTTCGAATACTTGTATACTTCTCTGATAATTTGAAATTATGTGCACATGTCTTAACGGCGATAGAAAACATCGTAATGAACTTGAATGCCAGTGTTTTTCATATTTTTCTCATACATGTGTGAAGTCGACTTATCTGCACTCAGCCAGCGTAATAAACTGTAGCCTTAATTTTCTGGATGACACCCGGACCAACAGTAGAACAGTAAAAAGTTGAAGATGGTTGTGTGTTTATTATTTATAATATAAATCGTTGAATCATTATATTTTTCTCATGGTCCAGTGAGTCATCATTAGCTGGTCTTGCGGTTGTAACGGATATTGCAGATGGAATGTTCCTCCCCTTGATTTCGCTTCGCTTTCTAACTTAGCTTCCTCTGTACGTTTGCGTTTCATAATCTTTTCCACAAATTAATATTTCAAGTAATAAATTTAATATTACCAACATGCCAGATGTAGACACGTGTACAAGGATTTTTTTGTAGAGAAGCGGAATAAACAATGAAAAAATACGCTAACGGCCAAACTTTTCGCTTATACATACATATGTAGAGATGTCATCATTGCAAAGATATTTTTTACGTCGATATAATACATATAAATATGTAAGTGGTCTAGAAAGTTGACGTATAAAATACGTTCATTGTTAGAAAGCTAAATAAAACCAGGCTGCACTTTTAGACGATGCATTTTGAAGATAACGGGTGAAATCTGGTTTACAATGACGTATAACCATTAATTAAAAATAATTCCTGGTATTATGTTATGAAAGTGAAACTTGTCTACCATAAAATGTTATTTGCAAATAAAACTTGCGTGTTTGTGTTTTGTACCATAATTTAGAAGACACGGACTGTACCACCAAATATTAAAATCATAATTTATTAAAACTATCGTATATTGTAATGTGCATAGTTAAGTTAAAGAAGGGATGATTGTCTATTCTGTGCTATCATAAAACGATAAAATTAATCAATGAGGTAGGGTCACTGCTTTCAAAATACTTTCCGAAATACCAAATTTAGAAGTAAGCTTATAATAACCTTTTAGAAGATAGTAGGTCCCCGGAAGATTAGTATGTAAGGCTAATAGATGACAAAAATATGCATTATCGCGTGATGATGACATGATAAAAAACTATGAAAGTAAGCATCTAATAAATGTACAATAATAATTCTTGAAAATATTTACTCGTCGATTTAAAATTTACTTGAATAGTTTCTTGTAAAATTAGAAAGTTTCTCCTTACCATACCATTTAATAGCAAATCTTTATAGAACAATGGTAATAGTAACGGTATATATAATTTTAAAATGCATTACGAACGTGCATAAAACTAACGTATTGTTATTTATAACTGCAATAAACGAGTCAAGATATTGTATGCCATTTTATGTTCCCATCGGCCTTCGTCGATTACCTGTGAGCTTTAAGCACTGGACCGATTCTCCGATATTATGCATTGCATTACTCGCGATGTTACATATTACATTCCTGAGTGTAATGCTCTGATCGCGTAGAATTTATAGGCGATGTTGGTCAAAATATAGGTAGTTATTCGTAATAAATATCGCTGTCTACACTCATAATCCCTAACTAGGATTCTCTATGTAGTGGGTGCCATTTACACATACTCATATAACTAGAATAGGAATAAAAATCATCATATTGGTTATCGTAATGCCGGAATCGAACCCGGAATCGTTGTGTGGCAGAACGGTGTGGTGAACGCTACGCTACGCGGATCGTCAAATTATCCTATTTAACTAGCTTGTCTGGGACTACGTTCGCGTACACAATGGATTAGATACGGAAAAGAGACGGATATAGACCTTCTCAGTTTTGTCAGTTCAACCCCTTTGCAGCCACCCCACAGTATCTAACCGGAATGTGTTGTAATATAATCCATTTCTTGGCTTTGCTGCAGTCATCTGTTTAGGTCTTAAGCCTAAGTATTTATCGTGATATTCCGGTCTGAAAGTTTTGATAAGTAGAAAGATACATTACGCATTCAGACTAAGATCTCAAGAATAGTAATGCAACGCATATAAAACATTGTCTAGTTATTCTTTTTAATCCATGTGTGGATATTACAGTATGTATAAGGGATTTCAATGCGAAACGACTTACATCGACATTTAAATAATGTCAACTCTAATTTAATTACTGTAATAAAAGTTAATATGAAATTATTTTTGTGTAATTTGAATCTTTTTTTTTGATATTGTAAGTAATATTAACATAGAATTGAAATGATTGACATTAAAACATGTTAAATGTACACATAAAAAAGTTAAATCAAATATGACTAACATGGTTTTCAAATTTTCTCTTCAATACATACTCTGTATAAGTTCACGCTTGACCATAAAATTAATGTCAAAATTATAGTAAAGGAAAGTTAAATAATGTTTTTTTCATCTACAACACGTGTTACATTATTTGTTTCTGACATGAAATACATTAAACGAATCTCCTTAAATAAAATAAACTATGAAAATGTAATTAAAGTATAAAATCTACGCACAGTCAATTTATCGCGACCAGACTGTCTTTATTTCCTAACATTGAAATAATTTCACAATATAGGCAACTAGAATAACAAGATACAACTTTCGCACTATTGATCACTTACACTGGTATTATTTCAAGTTGACTCTCATTTATCGCCCGCCCGTGTGGGCGTGGAACACAAACTGGTTCCTGATATCAGACAATGACCACAGAGTACACAACCTTATCACACCGCCCTTCGCAGTATTTCGAGCAGACCTTTTGTGTGTAAAATAAGCCACTGGATATTTTTTAATGTTAGAAGTGTATTTTATTGGTTTGTTGTCCTATGTAATACTAGTGTATATAATATCTTTGTTTTGCGCATTCTATTGTATAGTAAAATAAAAACAGTTGAGATCCATTACAACTTCAAGAAAAATTTAAAGTCTGGGTTAAGTTTACTGTCAAAAAAACTATTCATTTACATCGTAGAAGCTGTTTTCGTTACTAATGTCCAATATATATTGTTATGTCCATTATATATTGTAATGTCCACCGTATATTATCTACTATTATTTACGCACTATGGCAACACCCATTTTCCATTTCATTTACTTCATCCATAAATATAAACTAGCCTTTTGTGAAACTGAAGTTGATATATGTATTCAAATGCTATCCTAGTTGAATTGCATTGAAGTCCAGTTGACACCAATATTAACCAAATTTATAACACTGTTTTACTTATTTCAAACTAGTTTCTTGCCCTCATCTCCATCCACGCTACTTTTTGAACTTTCATATTCAATATTTTCAGAATTATGTTGTAATTGACAGTTAAAAATTGTCATGTAAAAAAAATATTCCTTATATATTTTATCCACGAAATTTTAATATTTTTGTGGCTAAAGATAAGCTGTGTGATGTAAAAACATTACACGGACAGATCATATTTTCTATCGTTGTAACTAAAAACCACATCCACATCGATTCAGTAGGTTGATGGAAATTACTATAGAGAGAGACAGACAGTCAAACTGTTTGAAAACGAGCTTTTATTATCGGGTTAGTGCTATAGATTTTATTTAAACATATTTATTGTAAACCAAATATTTGTGCACATAAATTTACAAATATTTATTTTGAGATTAGATAAAGACTTATTTAAGAATTATTGTCGTTTACTGACTGTCATTCGCGTATTTAACTTATTTATTTCATAGTTAACGTTTTTTTTATATCGTTGACTTATAACATATATAATTAAAGCCTAGTTGTCTGTTAATTTTACTATGTAACAGGTTCTCACGATTAACGATTTCTGTTTGCGGATATCTTAACCAGTTGCATAGCTCGTGGTCACGGCTTAACGAGCCATGCAACTGGTTCAAAATATCGGCAATCAAAATTTTTTAATTGTGATTATTACTTACATAGTAAAATTCAAAAATTTCGCGATGATATTAGTTTAAAATCACATGTTTTAAAATTGGTTACATTCAGTTCTTTTGATGTTTATTAGAAGTGCACGTGGTTGTACACCGTAGCGGTATAAACAGAGCCGCCGCCGAGCAGAAAAATAGGTCAAGTGCGGGACCTATGTATCTAGTACTTATCTAGGCTTTTTATTTGCTACGTTGAAATCGAATGGAACGGATCGCTTGCGTGGGAAAACAATTTAAAAGTTGCCAAGTGCATGTCGGATTACATGCAGTGAACAGTTTTGTGGTTAGAATTAATTTATATTTCTGTGTCAGTTATACTACGACATTTTTAACACGCTTTTATTAGCTTGGCTTCTATCTATGTATGTAACGGAATCTTTGAGTATAATTTACACCGATGACAATGCAATAATATGAAAAAAAAATGAAAAAAAATAATAAGTAAAAAAAAACATGGATTTTTTAATAAAAGCGTGTTTGTTAGTTGTTTTCACTATTATTTATTAATATTGCGCATAGTAGTTCAAAAGTTAGCAAAAGTTAACAAATGAAGCATACTGTAAATAGACTTTAACAAGAAAACATAAATGTTTTCATAACTTTTTAAATTACTTATTTTTTGTTTCGCAATTTCATTGCCTCATTGGATTGCGGGTTACAGTATATACCTTTCAAGTTGTACTATATATACCTAGTTACGTAAAGTAGTAACGTTTTAGATATGATTTCTTAAAATTCCTATATAATTCTTCCATATTTATGCACCATTTTTATCCCCAATGTAATAAATACTATAAGAGGATGAATTGCAAGAAATTCTGAAACACATATTTATGTTTTACTAGCGTTAACTCGTGGCTTTGGTCGAGATATATAAACATAGAAGCCTGATATAAACTATATATCAATAAATAATTTGACAAACATTGCTTAATAACTCTGTTAACTTAAGTAGTAGAGTAAGCAAACGGACTAAAACTTTTCGCCGTACTTTTTTATTACCTTAGTGTCTAGGTCATGAATGGATTATGACGTAGCCAGTGAGTCAGCCAATCAGCAGTTCTTTCTTAGTATTAGTTATGTTATTCTTTCTTAGTATTATTATATGAGTTACTACCCCAATCCACCCTCAGTTCATCACTTACAAAAAGGATTACGGCATTAGTCCATCACGCAAGCCTATTGCCGATTGGTAGGTCCCACACATCTTTGAAAATTGTAAAGAAAATATCAGATACGCAGGCTCCTTACAATGTTTTCCTGTAATACTAAAACTTATGTTTATTCGAACTACTAAGCTATAGCAGCTTTGTTAATATATGGCCTGTATATTATTGAACAGAGCGTAGTTAGCTTTCTAATGAAAAAATATTTACAATCGATACAGTATTCTAGAGTTTACTTGACGTTTAAATAAAGTCAGCATTTTAATGTTGGTTTGATTTATTCAAGGTCTTTGCATATCTTTGCTTTTTGTATTAATTTATTGTTATAAGTAGTAGAAGGCAAATATATTGTTGTTGGCAAAATTCTAATGGACAAATATTTTTCATAGAATTATAACGATTAGTCATCGGGCGGGTAATAAATCACTTTAACTAACATAGTTTGGTTGTGACATGTTATTTGAATATTGGTCGAATTAGAATCAAATGAAGGCGTGTAAATACATTTATCAATTGTTGATTTTTCATTACTCAAAGTAAGAAAATGTTAATACTTTTGTATGTACATGTTGTCAGTTAGGGCCCTAGCGGACATGTTATACGCGATAATCGAGCCGTTTTCAAACAATCCTGGTAGGTAATTTTGTTCATCGGTGACCGAATTAGACAAATCGCGACAAAGGGTAGAGTATCGCTACTACTGCAAATCGTGCGTTTTTGATACTGGATTTTAACATAGAAAAACGCTAAAATGCATTGCAAAATATATGCAGTCTATTAAACAATTCTAAGAATTTGCTAAGATCTTTTGACAATGTTTATAAATAAATAAGGCGATGTCAAGTACGTACGAATGAGCGCAGCAGTGTCACTATCATGTAAAACATATGTCAACTAAAACAATATAAAAGTGACACGAAACTCGCCTTCTCGCTTCATCCGTGCCTGACGTTGTTTCTGCGTTTGCTTAGCTGCATCTTAAATATAATAGAGGTTGAAAATGTAACATTGAAGTGCCCTTTTAATATTTAATGCTTCACTGCTCGATAAGACGGCTATGTCGCCCATTCTTCGTCTATAGTTCCCCTTAGAAGGATGTTCCTTCACTACTTACCCACTAGCTATATGACAAACCTCAATCTGTATAAGACCCTTATATTTTTTCTTTTCAAGCGTTCCCAGAGCGCTATAAATGTCCTTCAATGTGTTGTTAACCCCAAAACTTAGCAAGTTCATTACCAGTGTTGGCCACTGAATATTTATCCGAGTTGCCTGTATCCCCTAAACCAATTATGTAATGCCATTGAGGTAACCCGTGTTAATTTAGAGCCTTCGCCGTCAACTTCTTAAAAAAGTTCAATGAGCATATTTTTAGCGTTGGATCTACGACTTCTGATATTATTAAAATGGGGAAATATTGTTAAATTTGGTAAGGTTGTCGTAAACATTTCGATATTGCGTGACAGCTAATAATAATTATTCGGCTCGTGGAAAATGAATGTGTTGAAGAAGTGCCTATCTGTATATAACGTTTGTAGTATAATGTATGTCGAGCAATCGCTTCGGACGATGCGGCCGGTGAAAGCTCTCTTCGGGTTTACGTATGTGTGTGCGCGTGTTTAATTTTACTAGGTAGGCTTGGAGGCATCAGTGTGTTCACCGGACGCCACCTGTCTCGCTCCTTTGTTTCGGCTCGCAAATGTCAGCGGAGGTCATCTAAATAAAGGCGTTATAGGCGTCCGAATTGGATCGCGATCGCTGTCTAGACGTTGCGTTGCATCGTCCGATCGATTGCACGAACGAGCCTCAGACGGTCATTGACCCTGCGGTCGCATCGGTGACGTTACGCTCCGGTGATGCGCTCCTCAATAACCTCACGGATGTTATGGACGCTTCAATTCTGACTCGTTCGACTCGCTCTACGTTTCTCCCAACCATTTTTTGTCGACATTCTTCCTTTTTGTACATTGAGCGACACCTGACAAGTCTATGAGCGATCTCAATACAATACACGAATGTACCTGAGGGGGCTTGAATATCTTTTACTTTACCGATTTTATTGACGGTCTTTTCATTGAACCCATAAGACGTAATGCAATCTGCGTCGAAGCTTTACAAATGTGTGGACCGGTTTAGATTTTGGGACGGCTAGGTTGAAACTACAAAAAAATTCTTTGTTGTTATTATTGTGAATTTTCAGAAATGTATTGCTTAAAAATACATTCGTTAAAGCAATTGAATTTTACAACCTCTATTTCCATAATTTATAGTTATAATATTGTTGTTACATATTCTTTGTACTCTTTAATAGTTAGTGTTACTCTTGTTCGCGTTTATGACTACTGTTTTTGCTTTAAATATTTATATTCGGTACGTAAGCCTTTCTGTACACATTTTAAGTGTTTACTTTTTTAAAGTTTTAACCAAATTTGTGTCAAAAATGATTCGATAGAAACTAAACTCTTGTAGCATTTTTGAGAATTATTGGGTAACATTACTCGCGTTTCCAAGTATGAGCGTCTAGGTACACAACGGTACCTACAGGAAGGCACATTGCATTGTCCTAGGTCAGTGAAGCTAGCAATTTTAGTGCTCAAGTTCTGTCAGAGTTTGTAACCAAGCTACAGGCAACACGCTTTCGTGTCGTAACTTAAACGAAATGTATAACAATTTGTTCAATTACCTACATGTTAATTAATCAAGATCCGCTGTTTTCCAAAAGTCAATTACATTAACCTTTATTTTCATGCGTCTTGCAAGTATAGTTTATTCAAGGTGATAAAGTCATTCAGTTCGTGTACTTTACTCATTGTAGAATTGTAATTGAATAATACAAAAATTATTCAATTGTAAATAAAGGAACAATTATATTTTTTTGCATAAGGATCATTAAAGATTTATATTTTATTTACTCGTTTCTTTTTATTTGTATAACAATTTAAAATATATTTTTAATATGAGAGATCGATTTTTTTGCCATTTTTGGTGTAATAATTTTATTACAAGTTTTGTGCTCAAATATTTCTGTCTCCACCAGCACTTTTGCTCTTTTATCTCAACAGTATTTATTATTAATAGTCATAATTGATGGCATGGCTCTCTTCTCAGAATGCTATGGGTTACTTTAGGCCACAGATGACCACGCACACATAAACACAGTGGCCGTGTATGGTTTGGTGGACTTCACAGTCAGTTGCAAATGTTATGGTGATGTATCAAGCAAGTAGTTTGTCAATTAAATCATTTTAATAACCTGGGTGAGCTGGGATATATGAACAGAACTCTCCAGTTCAAGTTGGTAGACTATTCTTTATGAAATTTCTAACTCACTCAAAGGTCTCTGACATAACTCAACAAGAAAAATAGACTGCTCAACATGCGTTTCAAAGCATGGAAATGTTTACACGCCACTAGCGGTCACCCATCAAATGAGCGGTCTCCCTTAGTGATACTTAATGAATTTAACATGTAGTTGTCGACACGTTGCGACAGAGCTAGTAGCGAAGTGCTAGGTGATGGTTTTTCCTGGCAGGGCGACGAAGGCACTTCAGATGGCGCTGTACGTGTCGCCTGGGTTCTCCCGGGCGGCGGATGCGCACCTTCGCCTGGCCCTCATGTTCAAGGCTCGCCGGCACTGGGCGGTCGCTGCGGTGCACTTCAGGAGGGCTCGCCTCGCTCCACACCAGGACGCCACGTTCACGCGACTCGAGCTGAGCTTCCACGCAGCCCATCTTCTAGAAGCACGGGGTCTGCGGAAGGCGGCACGTGACGCGTACGAGAGACTCCTCAAGGAGCCCCAGCTGTCGTGTATCTTGAAGGCGGATGTTTGTAGGCAGCTCGGTAAGTTTGTATGTTGTTCTTAAACTAATTCCTAACCTAACCCTATGTTTGATTTAAAATATTGACCTTATTCGAGGCTCGCGTCCCTAAATAAACACACTTATCACTATTTGCTAGCGTATCGAATAGATTTTCTGTTGGCGATATGTTTACGTTTAAACATTTTATCAATTTATATAAAACACTTCGGTGACGACTTTCACTCGCTTAACTTCAATTTCAGGAAAGTTTTCCAATTACTTCATATTACACAGTGGAAACTGCTGAACATAGAAACCTTAATTAAAAAAAAAACAGTAGAAAATATATTTTTAAATTACATCCTCGAATTAGTAAAAACCTGCTTGAAAGTTTGTATGAATGTATTGTTATATGTAGTATCCTGAGCAAAGCCGCAAAAGCGAGTTTTGTATAAACGCTTATAACAAATCATGTTTTGTGATTTCTGTTAACGATTACGGATACCCGGGATGACCTAATGTGATTCTAAAGGAGTGCAACATGCAACCAAACAGGTTATTCATCCATCGGCAATCACGGTAGGAAATGACTGGGTTCGTAACTAGTTTTCTCGGAAATGACTTTAGTTTTGTGATAAAATCTTTCGGAAAAGAAAGTGAGGCGAGTAAAGGAAGCTTGTTCCTTTGTGAAATATATAAATAAGCATGACTGATTATTATTCACGGCCTTTGACCTTAAAATTTTGACGAAAAATATTGGATAGGCTGTCGAACAAAATATCACTTGCACTTTGATAAATGTATACTGGAAGTATGAAGTAATTGGAAAACTTTCCTGAAATTGAAGTTAAGCGAGTGAAAGTCGTCACCGAAGTGTTTTGCATAACCAGTAGTTTGCTTAGACTTGCTAGTTAAGACGCTAATTAGTTTAATTTTCCTATTAACATTTGCATCGTTGCTAATTCGTTTTATGTTAAACTGACGGTGTATAAGCTACGATATGTTGCAGAACACCGTGACGAATTGATTATAGGAACGAATAGGTACTACGTAACAAACAAAAGTAAAGCAACGTGCGTAATAAATGCGCAGGTCCGCAAGACAAGTCTATTGTACTCGCAAATCGCGTGGGTATGCCTTGTTTGCTTGGAACCGGCGCGGAAACTGAATGTAAACTGGTTGTAGGGCTGTAAACGATTCATACATACAAACTGGTTTAACTACATACAAAACACCATAGCAGGTATATCAACATCGTTAAAAACAGGTCGTGTTTTGGTAAAATATGGACGTATCAATTACGAATGTTCAATATTTTGTTTTTTTGTTTATTCGGATAAGTCGTGTACGTGTAATAGGGATGCTTTCGCAAGTAATATAAATGTATCAGATTAATATAATTTGTAATTGACAATTATTAAATTAAAACACGTGCGTGCAGTTCACTTAATCATTTATTAAAATAAAAAAATGAATCGTGCTGGTCGGCTAAAAATTTGGTACTATATGCAACCAAAAAATATAATAAAAAATTATCGAAAAAATATGGGGTCTCGACAATACCGCCAACAACGGGGTATAATTACATCCAAGGTCCCTGATGTGAGATGTGCCCTGTCAAGTACACAAAGAAAAGCTTAAAAATGTCAAGCCGTTTCGGTAAAGAATTCCGAACTCACGCATACTGGAATTTTATAAATTAAAATTAGGGCGGTTATACCGCTGTAATTATAATGCGCGGTCAGGCGGCGCGCGGAGTAGCGTAAACTTTGGCCTAAATAATAAATTGTTAGGCCGCGAGGTCTAGTGCGGCAATGCGGCAAATTGCTGGGTGATTACCCACAGTAAGAAAATCGACCATGTAAACATGCCCTAAGAGAGAGTAAGATGTTATTGAGTTCAAGTGTGCGTGATAGTACCGCCTCGCCACTACTGTTTACATTATATTTACTTGGCTACGTTCATTGAATGGACGGTAAAAAGTGGCATGCCTATAAATGCTACAATGCACGAAGTGAGTTAAATGTTTATATTTTTGTTTATTGACGTAAATCGCGTGGGGATTGACCGGTCGGAAGTAAAATGTGTATGTGAAGTCTTAGGAACTCGTTTTTCTGGTAATTAGTGGTACAAAAATACATCCGTATGGTAGATAAGTACCTATTTCTGGCGCAACAATCCTTTACTTGGTGGGGTGACTTCTAGTGTGTGGCAGGTCAATTTATGAAAATAAGGATCTTAGTCCTGAGGGAGCAGATACGTTCCAAGGCTGATGAAAGGTTGGATGGAAGGCTAAATAATAATAATGTTTATGTGTACTATGAAGAGTAATGTAAGGAAAAGTGGCTATCTAAGATGTGATTAAGATACTTTTTAATTTTTATATTAAATAGTATAAAAACTCAAAATGATGGAGGTTTTTTATTGCGTAATGTACGTATGCGCTTCATTAAGTTGCATCGCCGTTGTGTAGGTCATATAACTTACTCATGGTATTCATATTTTGTGATTATAATTATTTTGCGATATTATTATATAATTTTTAATATTTTTACACTGTAAATTACTAGTAGTATTTGAGACATACTTTCTCTCAGGTCAAAAAGGGAAACAGATAGAATTTCGGTCTTTAGTGGTTGTATATGAATGCTCATGGGCTGTAACAACTACTTATCATAAGGTGGCGTGCATGCTAGTTTGCCGTCGTTTTTATATAATAGTCACCGATGGCTTTTTTCCTCGGTCAACCTTAGCCAACAGGTTGCTCTCCCGTGAACCAATTTTACACTGTAATTTTGACATTCATTCAGAGTATGGAAATACCATATAATGAAATCAGGGGTATAGAATCAAAACCAGCTATGTCAACAAAACGAAAATGGTTAAGTCCGACTGTTTTTTTACAATTTTTCTTTTCTCTATTATGGTAAGCGTGAAGATTGTGTTATCAATGTAATAAAAATATTATATTCTGTTACTTACAAAGTGCTGATATAGTTTTAGTAACAAAAATGAGAAAATATTTTTGTGTACTGTAAAATTATTGTCAAGTAACACAAGCATTTTTGATTCTATACCTACGCGATTCACCTGAAATAAAGCATTTGCATTTGAATTAATATAATCTGGTTGTAGGTTGGTTGTATCACCGATGCGCGTCTCTTGGCGAGGCAGCCGCGCGCGCTCGTGCCGCCATCTGGTGCCTGCAACGCGCGGTGGACGCGGAACCGGAGTCCGGCGCTGGACTGTATCTCCTGGGGAGATGCTTCGCCGCCCAGGGAAAGGTGCACGACGCTTTCATAGCGTACAGGAACTCCGTCGAGAAATCCGAGGGGAATGCTGATACTTGGTGCTCGATTGGGTAAGTATGAGTTATTCTAGGTGTATTCATGTTTTATTTCTAAGCGACCTGGTTTGACTTTATACGCCCTGCTGTCTCCATAATCTTTATAAAAACAGTGTCAAACGAGCCTTTAGGTTTGAAGGGTAAGATCTAATTCAGTCCTCAAACACAGTAACTCATATGAAGGCACCTTGAGAAGGAAATCATTATTATTTAGGGTTGATTTCAAAATTCCATAGACGGCAGAGACCATTTACCAATTAGTGGACTGTAAGCTCCTTTACTACATTCATCCTACGTAATAAAATGTACAGTTGTAGAATATTCCGACACACTAGGATTTTTCAGGTGGTAATTGAGAATTAGGACTCGTAGAGAAGCAAAAACGTGTTTAATTTACATTTGGACCAAGAAGAAACAAAGTGAGTCATTAGATACTTATCTGATGCCGTTGTTTAACTAGGGTTTTTTTTTAATAACTAGCGAGACAGGGCATATGTGTTGTTAGAATAATTGCATTTAATTAAATTGTAGGACGTAAATTAGGTCTAAATATGAGTATTTGCAAATTTGCTTAAAAACTTTAAAGTACATCTCTAGTGTCCATGTTACAATCTAAAGTGAAGGGCCAGTGTGGTGTGATTATACCGAGATCTAAATGGCTGATATTCTAACAAAGATGATTCACACAATAATACTTATACGAGGTAATGCGAATCTAGTCATAGGAATGTAGTAGCAACAGGTACTGGCATAATCTCTTCCGCATTTAATTTGTTCAACCAGGACCTAAGTTATACTCATCTGTGAGTCAATAAAATCTTTGTTATGTGTAAGATGTCGTAATTTTATGTGTTACTTTTATGTGTTCTCTACTCAGGTGCATATAGGTGTAAAACATGTGATAAATAAGTTCTACTACGCACATAACTATGAACAATTAGCGATGCCTGCCACGAATTTGGATCATAGAACCTATATGCCTCTCATATATGCTGTTCACAGCAGTTATACAATGATATCATGATGAGATCTTTATGATATTAGTACTTAGAAGAGGAAATTAAATGTAATGGATTTATTTACAGTAGACCTACGGGGGTATTTAAGTTCAGTTTCATCATTAAGAATAGTAGTAAATATGTTTATATAACATGCCACTGATGTTAATTGGTCGATGCAACCTATGGGAATTCATATAAAGCCTTACACATAACTGAAATTCTAATTTTCTAATCTGAATAGCTGACGGCAGATGGCGTTAACAGAAGCCTGTAGCTGTATGTAACTTAATGTTGACCTATCTACTAATGGGTCAGTGTTCCATTAAGCATCCGATGTGTGTATTCGCAGCGTGCTATACCAGCAGCAGAACCAGCCGATGGACGCGCTACAAGCGTACATATGCGCGGTGCAGCTGGACAAGGGCCACTCGGCGGCGTGGACGAACCTCGGCAGCCTGTACGAGAGCTGCCAGATGCCGCGCGACGCGTTCGCGTGCTACAATAACGGCGGCGCGGCGGCGACGGCGGCGCACGCGGCGCTCCGCCAGCGGCTCGCCTTTCTGAGGGCGCACCTCGCTCATGCGCCCATGCCGTCCGTCACTGGCAAGTGAGTAACATTTTTTTTTCGTCACTGGCAAGTGAGTAATATTTTTTTTTCGTTACTGGCAAGTGAGTAATATTTTTTTTCGTCACTGGCAAGTGAGTAACATTTTATTATATTTTTGGTAACTATGATAATAAAAAAAAACACGAAAAAGTACGAGTATGTTTTTAATTTTTTGGCCACTGGCGAGTGAATAACTTTTTATTTTGTTTATGGTCATTGGCAAGTGAGTAATTTATTATTATAATGTTGATTCATTTTGACCTGCGTATCTGTAACCATATCAGTTTATCACGCAAAAGAGTTCCAGGTTTGATTCCCGTCCAGTTAGAATTCTGAATGGTAAAATGATGCTGAGGGAACCGAGATCGATTCCCGGCCAAGCAATCACCTAAATGATAAATTTAGGTTTCTGTTCTGGGTCTTTGTGTTGCCATGATATTATTATTATTTTTTTTTAGTACGGAGCTATGATTGTAAAAGATGGTTGTAGAAAACGTGTTTATTTATATTATAATAGCAAGTCCTTTGCTCGGGTAGCAGAGCATATTTGCTAACATTTTCTTTCTGTTATAATAGACCCTAATAATAATAGATAATCTATTACCCTGTTGTGTTAACCTAATACATAGATTAAATTAAAATGTAATTGTTTATCCTATTAACACTATTTTAATGTATTCTAATAGAGGAATAGCTCCGTTCTATATTGTTTTCATGTAACTAGTGGTTTTGGTAAAACTTCATCATGATTTTTTTGGCATTTTTTAACAGTAGATGAGTTGCTACTCTCGAGGACTAAATCGGGAGAGTTCGGTGAAGAATATTTAATAAAAATATAATAAATTTAAATATTTATGGTTAATATAATCGGTTATAAATACACATACTGTATACACCGAACCATTTAAATTAATAAAACCGCTACCAACAATAAGAAACTCATCTTGGAAAATGTGGAATACATATACGCATACATATAAATTAAAAAATGTGAAGTTTATCTGGTTTAAATCAGGTATTTTTTTTTATAAGTCATAAATTTACTTTCTTGCTTTAAATAAGAAATATTTAATACGTTAAAACAGACAAAAAATCGGATAATACTATTACTAAACGGATGGATTACTTAAACCTGTTTAATTTTTCCACTAGCGGCAACCCATCCAATTCGACACCATGGCCATCGTAACTTAATTTTACTAATTACGTAGACTAATCACGCCGACTATAGTGTACATTTTTTCATTTCTTTTCCAGATAATACAATTTTCTACTTTGTGTGTCCGAAAAAACGCATATCGGACCTATAGATTATTTATTGAGAAAAGCTGCAAGCAAGCATGCAAACCACCTGATGAAAGAATTACATATATGTAATTGATCATTTTTTTTCTTCGTTTCTAATTTGAAATTTAAAGGTTTTCGACTTAATTTCGGAGTGACTTTTTTGGAACTTATACTATGTGGTAAAATATATTAAATACATTTATTAAAAAATAATATGAATTTTCCAAAAGTACACTTGAAAAAACAAAGTCGTTTACAAAATTTATATACATATTTGTTTAAAAATTCCCAGAAACTTCATTTTTTTAGATAGGGCATTGTTATTCTAAAGTTACAAACTCCTATGTCATATTCATGTGTTCGAAGTATTGTCATTCAACAAGCACGTCGCATATTTAATGTCATTTTGGCTGCTATCGCATAAAAACCTTGAACGTCATACAAAGAACGCCTAGACGCGCGATAATATCTCATATGAAATTTAAAAGCAATTCGAAGAAAGTTATTCTGTAAGATCGATTTATCATCTCGAAAGCAGCAACCGTGGCGGGATATGAAATTCGTAATTTTTCAAAATTTGTCAGTGTCACAGGTACTTTTCTTTCGTGAATTAAGATAAAATGAACAGTTGTATCCTTTTTTTTATTGTGAAAGAGTAAGAAACGGCCACCTGATGTTAAGTGGTCACTGCAGGCCATCGACAACCACGTCTTGTGTTCGACGAACGAACTTGTGTTCTATTTAAGGATGGACGCAGATGCGTTCCTACTCTTGAGGACTAAGATGGTCGCCTCCAATAATGTGTATCCGG
>DWON01000354.1:0-35558 GCA_018251015.1 Phocides pigmalion okeechobee | reverse complement strand
GCGCCCACCGCGCCCGCGCCACCGCCGCTCGCCGCGCAGCCCGACCCTCACTTGATCCCGCAGCTAGTCAACATCAAGAACGTGAAGGGGACTATTGTGCAGGTACGTTGTTACGATATCTGAATAACGCTTCAATGATGATCTAATGTATTATATGTACACAACTTAGTACAAAGAAAAATGTTTGTAAGTATTTAATATAAGAAAGTATTTTACTAAAATGATGTCATATTTATTTTAGTTAGCAGCGGGCTGGCACCACTCCTGTATCCTGAGCAGCACGGGCAAGTCTATACTTGGGGTCTTAATTTTGATGGACAACTTGGTAAGAAATAAAGCACTTAATTACTATATCTACATATTTGTGTAGCACTTTCAATATAGCAGTCAGGTAACAACTAATTAATATTTAGTATCCAGCCAGGAGATTAGTTGTAGTCTTATTGTGTCATTTACAGGCAGTGGAGACAGGAAGCAAGTACATATTCCAACTGAAGTAAAAATCCGCCAAGATTCACAATCAGAAACCACTAAGGACGCCAAGAAGTCACCAGAAACTGAGAAAGCTGATATTCCAACAAAAGCTTTAATAGCATGTGGAGGAGACTTCACTATTTATGTTGATGACGATGGAAGAATTTATGCTACTGGCAACATGCATATCCAGGTATATTATTTATTTAAAGAGGATTTGTGAATGTCTCAGAAAGCCTACATACATCGGAGTTACAGACACGTATTCGCGTTCCTTCTTTTATTTGAAAGGTGTCTTTGGGGAACTCAATTGACCATGAAGGTAAAAGTCGTTCTGACTTGGTTTTAAGATGTTGGAACACTTATTATTTGTAGTTCTGTTTTATTTCAGAGTTAGTTACAGATTTTCAATAATACACATGACTGCTTTTGGTTAGATAAAATATATTTTGTTATATGTATATATAGGATTAAAATTGTGTAAAAATCGTGTAGAATTTTGTGTAGAAAATTTTCACTTTTTCAGGCTAATAATGAAAAAGAGAAGACTCAAAACAGAGTTATAATGATGAAAACAACAAAACGAGTTATAAAAATTCCAGCGAGTCGTAGCGGAAACAAGTTCCTCTTTCAACCAATCGACAGAATCGATATCATGTTCCCATTCGACGTAGATGACCTGCAGCGGAAACCTATTGAGTCCAGCTTGAATCCCCTGGTCTCTCTCAGCGACTTTGAAAAGAAATCCTGGGCGGACGACGTGATTCTGTTGCTTAAACCTTGGATTAACGAAGGAATGTTGGCGGGAAATCTGAACATGGCAGCCAAGTTAGCTTTCCACAACCAAAAGTATTCGGTTTGTCTGGACTTGCTTCTGAAGAGCCTTAAATGCAGCCCTCAGGATGACCAGCTCTATCTTACGCATCACGATGTGAACAAACAGGACGAGCGCAAGATTATTATTGCCAATATTATGTCCAAGCGTATCAAGGACATATCGTTGTCAATTCTAAACGATGTACCGTTTCCGGTCATCGATTCGAGCTTGTACCAAGCCCTACCTTGCTGTTGCAATGAAATTAAATATTTGAGACGACACACCGATCATACCGTTTATCACGAAGAGGAGCGAAATCTTTCTCTCAGAGCTGCCAACGTGATTGACAAATGTATCAGCAATTTCCCCATTGATTCTAATTTGTGGGAGACGTGTTTTCGACTTTCGAAAAACTTTTACTTGGATAACAATTTGTCTATAGAGAAATTGGAGGCAGTTTTGGCCAAATACATGGAATCTAACGCAAGCACCATGGCTGCGGCTATAATATACTCCAATGACTGTGCTGAATACATAGAGATTCTCTCCCCAAAGTTTTATCTAAATGTTTGCAGCGAAGTGTTGGATACTTGGGGCTGAAATATATTTTATTTCATTTTGCTGGTATAAAAATTCCATACATAATGTGTATGCTATAAAATCGTCACGATTCTATTAACAATGCTAATCTTACGACGATTTAAATAATATTGTTTACTGTATCAACAATAGTAAGAGTAGATTAATATTAGGATAAATGTAACCCTTGTTTATATAATAACATTGTTAATATATACATTCTCGTTTACAAATATGTGTTAAATCTGTCTATTGTTTATTGTTTTTATTAGACTATTTATTATTCAAGTTTTTGTTTTTTACATATTATTATACTCTCATATTTGTAGCATAATAGTAAAATGATTTTTATTCTGTGGTCATTGTCTATTCACGCAATTATAGTTCCTTTTTCGAATTGATATCTTATTACGTATGTATAGACTTATTATGAACAATATATTTTTAATAATTTATTCTAGTCATTATTGTAGGGTAACTTAACAATGTAAACATCGAATTTCTTGTTATATTTTTGTAGCTCTCATTGAGCTTAACTCTTACGGTAATAAATAATATCGTGTCGTATGTAAATGCAGCGTTATAGGGTCATGGGTATTCCTGGAAAGATTTTACTTTGGCGCAACACGAGATTTATCTTATCTTAATTTTCATAAATATCTTCGCAAATGTTTTAAGTGTGCCTATGCCCCAGCAGCTATTCTGTTGGTCAGCAAAATGCGCCCTGGAACCCGGTCGCCGGCGCTGTCCCTGGCTACAACGTTGTGTAAAGTAGTACAATTCGCAGTATATACGAAAGTACCATGGATACTCAATATCTGTCTGTCCTACTTAGAAAGATATAGTAATACCAATATCGATTTAACTTAAAATGTCACCTATTTTATTTAAACGAAGATGTATACTTTACTGACGATCGAAATATAACAATACTTGTTAAAATTCGTGTGTGTAATATCGATACATATTCCTTAAATAATGTCGAATTCTTTTTGTTTGAAGTTCAAATGTTAGTCTTTAACTATTTTGTTTTTAAATATTAGACTTTATGTAAATGGTTTATTTTTCTTGTCATATGAATATTTACATGTTTTTTAAATATTAATAATTATCAATGTTACTTTTACGTGAAGTATTATCATACAATTACATGTAATTTTAGTAATAATAATAATAATAACATGGATATATCTTTTGTAAAATATCTTGACGAATTCTCTGAAAGTATTTTTGTCACTTTTTGAAAGTAATAACCACTCTCGATGTTAGATTTATTCAAATGTAATTGAAAAATAACTTGTAATTCTCAGTATTTTTCTACTTATTAAAATAAGTAATATGGATATAAAAATCTCGTAATTAGGATTTTACAAGGATATTAATTGTGTACTTCAGGATTTTACTTGGCGGAATACCATTTTGCTTGGTATATCATATGTTGGCGCTTCACTTTGTTTAGCGTATTTGCATAACGATGAGTGAGCGTGTATATGAAGCTCGATGGTGCCAAATATATTTACAATGAACATATTTTTACCTCGCACTCGGCTTAATGCGACGGAATGTATAGAACCTCTTGTTCTCCTGTTTCATTGCGAACATCGATAGCATTTTTTTTAATACAGTAAAATATTATAACTTAGTGAAGCGTCAGCTTTATCTTCGTAATTTTGATTCTCAATATGTACGAATATTACTTTGTGATTTATATTTATATAATAAGCCCATTTACTATTTTATGCCACGTTTACGAAAATTAAGCTTTTCAAGTAATTTACAATCTAATTCAAATACATTAATCTCTCTTATAATCGCCAGAAATTGCAATGGATGAAGTTCGTATTGATATTTGTAGTTTGAAAACAATTGCTTAAAAATGCTCGTTATAATGACTATGTATATTATATTTGTAATAATATGATATAATAAGTATCCACTTACAATGGCCATTCTTGTCAATGATTTGTCACTTTCAGATAAGCAGAAGCTAAAAATACCTATTTGTTGTGTGATTCCTATTATTGATATTTGAAATAAAATACAGTATCATAATTAATATTCTTTCATTCTTTGATTGCAATCTTCCAAAATATGAACGAAACAAAAAATAATTTGTACAGAACTGTATTTTGATAAAACTATTTACAAAAGAAAAATTACACCAATATACATTACATTTACTTGGAGTAAATGCCTAGACAATGTTAGTGGCAGTCCGGAACAAATCGGAATGAATAGAAATTAAAGACATACAAAATTGCTACACATAGTGCATTACATGCAGCAGTGATAAATATACTTAACAAATAAATAATGATCTCGTATATGAGTGGAAAAGATTTACAAGCACAGTGACGATATAACAACATAAAATTACTTTTATTACCCTCGCGATCACATTAGATTCATACAAGATTCCTTAGCGCGGATACGCGACATAGTCTACTATATATCTACCGGGTGGAGTGGGTTCGTAGCATTTACACAATTATAGCTTTAAGCTAAAGTTAGAAGTTAATAGGCTTTCCGATGTACGCCGCCATATTCGCTTCACGTAGAGCTTCTGCGCATGTCTGTGGAAAAAAATGTAATATCAGTAATAAGGTAATAAATATTTTTTTGTTTTATTCATATTTGACTTGTAATATTCATAATATTATTAAATAAACAGCATTATTGACATTTGGTCCATTTCATGAACAATAAATGTTGAGGTCCACAGTTTATATTTGTTATACATCGAAGGCATTACAAGTTTTATTATTCTAAGATAATTAATGTTGAATATGTGCAGAAAACAAAATTGAGAACGAATCAACAAGCATACAAAGAAATACAGATATTTTTCTAAAATCTCATAGATAATGTGAGAGACTTATTCATAGACAAATTACCCGATGGATTTTTTTATTGGTCGATTGTCGACTACAGGCAGCACTTGTGATCAGTAAAATTTTTATGTAAAATGTAGTAAAATTGAAATGTCTTACGGGATGTGCATGGCACACTCGCGCCACGTCCTCCGCGGCCGCGCCGTACTCCTGCGCCAGCACCGCCTCGTTGATCAGTTCGCCGCCGCCCTGCGCACACAACCAACGTATTTTATTTAATACCACACAATACTTATGTCCTATATCTTGACAGGAAAAATGTTTTCAATCCCATTATTATCTCGACAGAAAAATCCTTATAACATTCTGGAGCTTCTATTGCTATTTCTACTGGAGTCACTCGATAGAAAAAATATACTATGATATATCCCGGTTGACAGTTCCAAAAATATGTTAATCAATGATACAAATACAAAGCGTAGAGCGATTTGAAATGGTATTCTTTAATTTATAAATCCTTACAAAATCGCATTTTTTTAATTATCTCTGGAACTACCGATTTAACCATCCCAATGGTTCAGTCCTGTTTGAAGTTGGCTGTAAATGGCTGTGGGCCACAATCACTTCATTTCATGTAGCCATATAGTTTCGTTTGCTATTGGTATAATAAGAAAAAATATTAATTGTCATTAAGTCCTTCTCAAAAAAAACTGTTATATTTATATTACTCACGGGGCCAATGATATGTGTGCCGAGGATGACGTCAGTGGCCTTGTCAGCGAGCACCTTGACGAAGCCGTCGGGCTCGCCGTTCGTCTTCGCGCGCGAGTTCGCCAGGAACGGGAACTTGCCCACTTTGTACGCTTTGCCCTGGGAATGAGAACAACAATACATGACTCAATCTATATGTATCATTTTTCTAACATTCGGTACATTATTCAAATAAAAATTGCGGCTTAGAAAGTAATAACAATAAAAATATATTAAAGGGGATGCTTTTTTAACTATCGTTTGGACGTTATGTGTAAGAAGTAGTGATTCAATAATATATATCTCTTGGTTTTTTAAAAGTAACTTATAATTATGGTTTAATTTAATTCTGTTTATATTAGACGAACTGGTACGTTGGTTATGAAATATACTTAATAGTGAGTTTACATATAGTTTTTGCATAAAAAACCATTATGGCCAAATGTTAATTACTTCACGATTTACAAAGTTTGTGTTGAATAGGAGTATAGAAAACGTAGTGGTGTCCACTGATTTTCAATATACAAAAAGTGGGACAAAAACGAGTAGTAAATAATGAGAAAATAGTGGAAGTATAAAAATGTGTTTTTAACATGCCACGGGTTTCAATTATGCAGTTGTTGCAAAAATTAATCAATAAATTGTTTTACAAAAAAGATAAACAAACCTCTTTCTTAAGGTCCTCTTCAGATTTTCCAACCCAGCCAACTTCTGGTGAAGTGTAAATGACGGATGGAATTGCGTCATAATTAAAGTGAACTGGCATACCCTGAAATATCACGATATTTTAATGACGACAAAAACCAAATTACACAAGATTCTAAATACTAGGATGTATTATTGTTTTATAAATAATAATTTAACACACTTTTTAACATATTGCTCAATGATAATAACGTACCTATGTCTGACTTAAGGTAATATATAAATTATATATGTACTTAAGTACGGAATTCTATTGACGATTTTATGTTGATAAACTACTTGTAAAATAATGTATTACTTATTTCCCGCGGCGATGTTTGCGATTGTTTCCTGCATAGGGCACCAAAACAAACTACACCCTACTAATTGTTAATCTAGGAAACTAACTATTCACCTATGTGTATCGTGATCGATTATTATAAAGATGTCAAAAGATATAAAAATTAATACACCTAGAGTTTTGTCATAACATTAGTAAGATATAGTTTATTATATAAGAGGACTGTACTGCTTTTTTATTACATAGATATCACTGAAATTATATAAATATAATTGGAAATTATAATCAACGTAAAAAAATGCTGTTATAAATAAAAGGAACCTAAATAATTAAGTTCTTTTATGCTATAGGATGATAATTTATACATAGAGTTCAAATTACCTTGATACCTTCCACACAAACAATGCCTTCATCTTCTGCCTTGTGCGCCAACATGGGTCCGTGAATAACATCACCGATAGCATAGATTCTGCAATAAATTGATGTTTTATTTTCCAAAAAGTTTTTAAAATTATTTATCCACATAAATAATTTTAAAAACTTTTTGGAAATAGAGATTACTATCAATATTAAGATCAAATTTATAATTATTTACAGAGGCTAATAGTAAGTACTGTGCCTCAAAAATATAAGGTGACTATACCAGTCCCCACAACTAATAACGCTGTGATTGATTCAGATGGGGCTCCTGTTCAGCTTCTGAAGTTTGTTGCAGATGTTATGGCTGGCAATGACTATCTACCATCAGACTTGTGATTTTTTATGTAAAATCGTAATCATCAGTATCAGCAATGCACCTAGGTAGACAGCTAAACTTCAAACCTAATGGAGGTTGTATGTAGATGCTGCATGCACAATCGTTTGCTACTCTTTTCAGGTATAAAATACTCGTTCAACACTTTGATGGCACTGCTCATATATTAGATCGAGTCAGCGTTGCGGGAGATGGCATTAAACTGAAACTTATTTGTTTAAACTGAAAATGCGCCGACAATTCACTTATATCGCTTCTTTGATTCAATAACGTGTTATCTTAAAAAACACAATTTTACAGTAGAGCATTTTTAACTTAACTACTTACAAAAAAATATTTTATTTAATTGTGTATTTTTTTACCTTTATTGTAGATTACGTATAAAATTTAACACCTTAGTTATCTCAAATCAAACACGGAGATTTCAATTATCAAATTAAATTAATAACCTTGAGTTTTCAAACTTGTCACGTTATTGAAGCAAAGAAGCGATATATTGTATTTTTTAGGATCTGTGTATCATCATGAATACACAGACGTAATCCGCCTTCAGTCTCGTAGCACCTACGTAAACTTGGCACTTGTGTTCGTCCGTAACCCACTCAGATTTGTATGAACAACACAGGTACATGTACAAGTACACATACATGTACATGTACAAGCCGCAAGCGCGTTGCGCCGCGCAATACACAGCAATCTTGTACAGCACAGGGAAAGTGTATATACTTGAATATCATGAACAAAAAGCTTATTCACCCACCCGGGAACGGTTGTTTGGAACTTGTTGTTGACGGGCACGCGGCCGCGGTCGTCCAGCGCGATTCCGACCTTGTCCAGGCCCAAGTCCTTGGTGTAGGGTCGGCGCCCGATCGATATAAGTACTACGTCGCAATCCAACTGGAAAACGAAAGTATCCCTCTTATAGGTATTATGTGATAGGGATTATTCCCGCAAATTAGTATCTGATTATTAATTCTATAAAAAACAAGAGATCTTTATTATGAAATGGTCTAGAAAGCTTAAATGTAGCTTTTACACTCCCAAACCAGAACACAAAAATGCTACACAACTATATAGGCCATGGTGAAAGAGTCATTGCAAGCAATTTGTAAAAATAAGTATAAATTATTACGTTTGTACAGTACCTGACAGCAATATATGAATAAATTATTAATAACATTTAGATAATCAGTTATTATATGTTATCTTGAAATCTAATTTTATTACTTAAGTCTATTATGACATCAATGTTATCTATGATTACATACATTATATTGTGCATTTTATTAATAATAGAGGAAAACTAAGGTTGGGCGCAGCAACATGGACTAGACTTCATCTAGTTTTTTGCTGCTGTTTTATATTTTTTTTGGTTTTTTGTGTAATGCAAAAGGTATCTTTTTCTTCAAACACTCTATGGATACGTTTTACAAATAAATATATCTTTTTTTTATTTGTATACATGCTTTGTTCTGTTTCATCTGTTATAAATGAAGTTATTCTGTTTAGATAAAACTAAAGTATGCAAATTCTCAGTTCAATTTTAGTTATATAAATACCGTTTCCTTGTTGCCACCCTTAGCGGCTTCAACTTCTACTTTGACAACACTACCTTCTTTCTTCACCCCCATTACTTTAGTGCCCAGTTTGAATTTCATTCCTTGCTTAACAAGAATTTTTTGGAGTGTCTTCGATACTTCGCCATCAATGCCAACACCTGTAACCAAAAAAATGCACTCAGTAACAATTGTTGCATAATAATATAAATAATAATAAATCTGATATACTTCAGCATTAATTTTATTGCTATTTTGTATTATTCATAAAACTTATATATTTTTGAAAATTCTTTTGTCACTTTCACTTTCATAGACATGAGCAATTATACTACTACCTATTACTAATTATACTACTACCTATTACTAATTATACTACTACCTATTACTAATTATACTACATACCTCCAATAGATTCAAGGAATTCAATAGCAGTGACATCAGCACCTAGCCTCTGGTAAACCGATCCCAATTCTAAACCAATGACACCTGCACCAATAACTAACATCTTCTTAGGCACTTTCGACAGTGAGAGTGCTCCTGTTGATGTTATGATTTGTTGTTCGTCAAACTGCAATAAAGATTTGTGAATAAGTTGCAACAATTGTCTATTGCAACAATTAACTATACATATAATAAAACTGTAACTGATCACTCTCTGTACATGGAAAATATATTTAAAAACACATAACAGTTATTGTTCTTTTGATTGTAATTGGTTAACAAATAAAGGTATTATGTGTTATGTCGACGAAGTCATGGGCTAGTATATAATAAAATTAAAACAAATCACCTATACTGTATACCATTACCTGCACTGTAAGCATATGAGGTAAATGGATATATATGACATATATAAATGACAGATAGTGCAATATAATCCCATTTGACTAGCAGACAGCATCGGTTTGGGTTTCAGCTAAATCTTAATGACGAATTTAAGTTTCCACTTGAGACTTAGGTGTATATATATTTATATATGTTCAATGTGTTCATATCACAGGAATTGTGATAGTTGTAAAGAGCATTATTTATTTATCTATATTGTTTCAATATCAAAGACTTTAGAAAAGTGATACCTAGTGATTTCATTTAAGTGGTTGAAGATCAAAATTAACTCTTACTAATAAATATTTACTAATATAACATATATACTTACAGTGACACCAGGGAATGGTGTGACTTCTGACCCAGTTGCAATGAGTATGTTCTTGGTATTAACAACTTCTACACCTTTCTCCCCCTTTACTTCTACTTTGTTGGGTGCAACAATAGTACCCACACCACGGACAAGTTTTACCTGCAAAGAAAGTCTTCATATCCTTACACAATTTCTTTTAGCATTTTAATGGCAATAGGTTGAAACTACTTAATTGCAACAATAAAGATGTAAACTAAAAAATCCTCAAACAAGATAGGCTATCAACTTAGTATGTAAACACTTGTTATACCCGCAACATAATATCATGATAATCCTTTGTATTTGTAATATATTATAAATATTTTGTAACATACATTGTTATGTCCTTTATTACCTTGTTCTTCTGGAAGAGCATAGCAATTCCACCAGTAAGTGCTTTCACTGCATTTGCTTTGTACGTCATCATAGCGTCAAAGTTGTAGTTGACATTGCCAACTTCAATGCCTCTATGCTTGAAGTCATGCTTCGCCATGTGGTATAAGTGAGAATTGTGGAGAAGAGCCTTTGATGGGATGCATCCAACATTCAAGCATGTTCCACCAAGGGTTGGGTCTTTCTCAACTGAAACAGTCTGAAAGATCATTATGGGTTAGTTGTATTATTTAAAATAATTTGTGAGTTCAATTAGTTGTGTGTGGCAGTCTTGTGCTATGTCAGCATATCATTCAGCATGTCATATTCAGGAAGGGTTATTTATTCAGGGTTCTCATTAATCATGCATTATTTAACCTTCTTAAAAATTTTTACTATTTGTCTGTTTAATTGTCTGTACCTATTGTCTTCTTAGAAGCTACGCAATATCATCTAAGTTTTTCTTGAAACTTAACAATGCATACAAATAATTATAGGTAAGAAAACTCTTTTTCAATATTTTTTTTCAAACTACATATTCTTGAGTAGTGAGCTTATATAGCTTATATTTTGTAGGCAATGGTATGGGTTAATGCTATTATATACATTACATATATAAAAATAAGAAAATTACATTTGAAGGGGTGTATAGATTACATACATTTGAAAGTGTAAAATAAAGTTATATATATAAAAAAAAAACTTTTACCTTCATACCCATCTGAGCAGCTTTGATGGCAGCAACATAACCGCCAGGGCCCGAACCAATTACAACAATATCGGCATCATGTGTGGTGGAATACTGTCTAACGCCAATTCTTAAACTGCCATTCTATGAAATCGAGGACAAAAATATACTTAAATATGTAAATAGACATAAAATACACAAGAAACAAAATTGCTTGAATTTAACATTTAATCTATATGTACACATTTTTATAATAAAATGTCTCATTTGGGACTTTATGATAAGAGCCTGTGACAGACGGTCACATGTGTGAAGGTCAAGTATTGACGATGGTAGGAGGCTGTAATTGCTTGCAATTGAGAAATTTATCACACTACTTATATTTTTTGTATGCATTTCAGGATTTCATTGCTAAAATTAATTAACTTATAATTCCAACAATTAATAAAACTCGTATATGATTCGTTGCATAACGTTTTTGGGTCGACAGATTTATCTCATAAAACCTTTCCATCTATGTGAAAAAATGCATATAAAAACTCACCCTAATAGATGAAGAGGCAAGTTTTAAAAACTTATAGCCCATTTTTATGTTAAATGTGTACTTTCTGTATTGATTTACGAGTATATTATCCGGAACCCTGGCGATCGTCAAAAGAGTAAATGTCAAATGTCATTATTTAGTCATAGACAATTTTTTTATGATGATAGTCGATTTAACTTCGTGGTTTTTAGCTTTTCATCATATGATCTTGATGTTAATGGATGTTTATAGTATCTTTTTCAGACAAAATAATTAATTAAACTGTTTTTTTAATATAAATGCAAGTTCCATTTTGTTTATCCGAATTAACTCAACGTATTGTATTAATATTGTATACAGGCAACCCACAAATGCGCGCGCTTCTAAAAACGGAAGTTTTGTTTATCAATCAAGTAAAGCGGAGTAGCGCGGTAAGCGCGGAATATCGCGGTGGCGGTAGGCGCGACTCATTGTATGTGCTGTTTTTGCGCGAGTCGATGTGAAGAAATATTTTTATACACTCGTTTTCACGTGGTTTTGAAAAGAAATTTGTGATTACACGACCTATCGCGCATAATATAGTGAAGCCGTATTTTTATAATTGGCCGGTAAGTAATAATTGTTTATTTATCTCTAGTATTATCTCTCACTAGGTCATATTAATATGGAAATTGGTCTTTGTTGACATTTTGTATAAGTATGTTTTTTGCTAGTTCGCTGATTGAATTAAAAGTATGAAGATATTTTAAAATCTATAAAGTAGATACCCACGAAATTAATGTAGTAGAATTATATATATAATAATTAAGCTCATTGTAGGCTACTACGTATATTTTACGATCCACGCGTTTATAATTTTTATCAAATATAGATTATTTAAACCGGATCGACGATTTCGATTTTTTTATGGGTACTAGATACTTAGGAAATTAATGCTTATTCTTTGAGTAAACACAACATCTGAAGTGGTTTTTAAATAGTCCCACTTTTTCACCTTGTTACATCGTCATAAATTTAGTGTTTTAATATTAATTATGTGTACCTATATTATTATATCAGTAAGATAGATTTACGGGTGGAAGTACGGCGTAGTTTAGTAATAAGTTTCTATACGAAATCCAAAACACGTTTTGAGAGTTCTTTACAGAGAATAAACGGTGGCTGAATGTATTCATATTAACTGCGGAAACGAATATTGAATTTGTATGTAAAATGTTTCTGAAAAATATATGCCTTAATGTTGTAAGGATACAAATATAGAAAATACTGATAAAACGCATTAGATATGGGATATTGGAAAGTTGCAACGGTCCTCAGAAGTAACTCACTCATAATAGGTCTATCTGACTATGGTAATATGTTAATATAGGCTAGTAAAAGTTAAAATCAACTTCTTCTGGGGACGTCCTATCTGTCATTTATTGCATCCTGCGGTTTTGTCAACAGGTAAAATAACGATTGTCATACTCTTTACCCGGTCAATTCTCAAGGAGGTTAATACATCTTTTTAATACATCATACGGTTTGATCAGAGGTACCACCGCTATTCTATTCCTGTCATTGTGCAAGTTTAGAATTTCGTTTAAAAGGAATGAGTTATCGGCTACACTTACATACGAGGCGACTAAGATAAGTCTTCAGGAATATTGTGGCATGTGTTCACAACCTGAGACCTGCGGCAATAGTTTAATCTCACATGATCTGGAAATTCGTTTCTACCCTTCTGATATACAAATAATGAACTTCTAATATGCACATTGGTTTGCAAAATGAGAGGGATTCGATATTCTGGGATTAAAATATCAGGCTTTTAATCGCGGAATCTTAATCACTACACTATCATTGCTTATCATGCTGCTACACATAATTATATATTTAATAATTGCAGTAATTATTTTAGATTATTATCAATGGAATCGCAAATCTTTATTTATTCATTTGAACATCATACAATAGCTAAAAGTGTATTTTAATATGTCACCGTTCATAGTTGAATGATATCCTGGTACATTTGGATCGCTGCACAGGCTTCTCTGTAAATGGAATGCGCAGGTTGACAAGCATGGATAATCCCGCGGGATTAAAGGATCTACGATCTATGATTTATGAAGTTGTTTCGTAATGAATTGAAATGGACCTAATTTTTAAAATACCGACAATTCTAATTTTATAATTTACGATAGAGATGAGCAAAACAGTCTGTTTAGAACAACGCACTTTTTAAATTGCTCAAGTTACCAAACGAGTTCCTTATATACCTATAAATACATTATAGACACCAAATTGTATCATTAACTGAAAATTCCTTATAATGTAACAAAATAAACATACATATAAATCTGTTTTATATATTTAAGGTTTATTATAGACGTGCATGGACTGCTTGTGACCACTATAATAAAAGTAACAAGCAAACATGCAATCCACCTAATGGTAATGAAACAAGATTAACGTCTCATTGAAGTCCTACCTAATGTCGGCCACTGGTACCATAACGTACTAAGAAGGTTATTGCATAACGCAAGGTGGTTTAATGCGCGATAGATACTAGTATGCATTATAAATAAAAAACATTTAAATGTGCTTCAAGCATATAAATTGTACGGATAATAAACTGGTTTTTAAATACGGTTTCTTAATATCCGTTGCCGTAATATATGTAAAATTCCAGACGCAAGAATATAAGTCATTTGACTAATACTTATCATAACAACGCGTCAAGGTTGTTTACTTTTTGTGCATCTTGCGTTACTCGTGAATAAATTTATGAATCTAGCAACTTCCATCACATTCTCACAGTAATTAATTTGTTCTTGCTTGACGTTAAATCATCTTGCGTTATTAACTAACCCACTAAGTTATTACATACTCGTAGATGCACTATAAATGTTTGCAAGACTGCTGCGCTCATATATTAGATCGCAGCATTGCGGGAGGCGGCTCTAAACTGGAGCTTATTTGACTAGACTGAAGATACGCCTACAATTTACTGAAATATTGTATTTTTAGCATCTGTGTATTATCTACGAATACAGAGACGTAATGTCCGCCTTCAGTCTTGTAGCGCCAACGTAAACACAGAACTTTTGTTTGCTCGAAATCGATATATGTAATTTTGTCCCTACAACACAGGTGTGTACAAACGCAAGCGCGTTGCGTTGCGCATTACACAACAGTGTAAGCAGTGTTGTAGCTGCAGGGAAAGTGTCAAATGCTATTCTGATGAATTCTTAAGTATATTACCTTTTTTTTAAATAAAGGATTCACCAGATGATATGTGATCGCTTCCGCCCATGGACATCTCTTACGAATCTCATAAAGAACAATAATGCTACGTGAAGTCGATTACATGTGCGTTGCTTCTCCATCGGAATGCTATGAAGTATTCCTCGTCCTATTCTGGCTCTGCAACAAATTTGACGGCGGCGGTAACCACTAAACATCAAATGGGCTGCATTGTCATTTGCTGTTTTTGTTACATAAATATCTTTGTCATAACTTGGCGATCTGACTGTTTATGTTGTACCAATCTTATTGAAGTGAATAGTTAAATAATAGTACAAGGATGTTGGAATGGAGACACTTTTAATATTCCAGCAGAGTCATTATATTTTACGAGGTTAATAATTGATGTCAATTGACTAACGAACGCTCATATTGGCACTCTTCTACTTGTTACTTTATTGAGTATTTACGGTGTCGATGTAAAATTTATAGAAAATGAGTAGATATATGTAGATACCATAAGTAAATGGTTAAATAAATATATATTATAAAAAGAATGTTGGAAAGGAGACACTTTTAATATTCTAGCAGAGTCATAATATCTTTATGGGGTTAATAATTGACGTCAATTGATTAACGAACATTTATATTGGTAATCTGCTATGTGCTTACTATATATGTATGTATGTACTTTGTATAGTGTTTACAGTGTCGATGTAAAGTTGGTAGAATAGATACACCATAATCAAATATATATTGATATCTGGTGTCTGATGGTATCTACACTTGCAAAAAAAGGCTGTTAATGATCAAAATTATCTGTTATTTGTTAAGATAATTATGATTGTATTATCGATATGAAATCGAAAAAGAAATTTTAGATACTTCCATACTGAATTTTAACTAAGTTAGTCGTAATATTACGACGTAAAAGCAATTTCATTGTTCAATTCGTTAATAAGACAACTTAATAACCATGCGACTTATATTACACATTTCAAATAACTAAGGTATTATTTCTAAGCAGATTGTAAAAGATATACGATGACGTACTGATGTGTTACGCTTTGATGTGGTTTTGGCTTTTCATGTTCAGTTTTATGGCGTCGGTAAGACGTCTTGTAAATAACTTTGTGGTATACTTAAGATAGAAATAATAAGCTTATTTTCTGGTATTTTTACGGTAAAGGTTAGAAAACTTTACATAAACAAAGTAACATATAATACGAGTATATTTGTTTCGTCCTTTTTAAGGTGTTTAAAATTTGATAAAGTAATTAAAAATATAATTGCAAAATTTTAAATCTTACTTACTAACACCACGTTTCTCGAATGTTCTTGTCATCAGTGAAACACGTAACTCATAATATACATATTAAACGCTTATTGTATATACCTACTTTACTAATACAATACCTATATACTCGCCAGTATAAGGGTTCATCTTTGTAAATGTCATGGTCATACACATGCAAATACAACAATTCTTTGATTTCGATTTTTAGTCAGACTAAAAACTTATTGAAATAGGACACAGCTTTCTGTCTGGCTTTAAATAGGTCCTCGTATCATATTATGCGGCATACCTGCAACTATTACCATTGTGCCGCACACGCCAAATTGTTTATTTAATCTCAGTTTTGATAGCATTCTTTGCACACATTGTTAATTGTATACACGCACTTTCATGCTTACCATAAATAACCACTAGACGTCGAACACCTACCTATTTGTAATCAATATTGTTATACAGCTGACGAATCAGCGCATCATTTGTAATCAATATGTTATGAATAGGAAAATGATGCATTGTTCTAAAGATCAGAAATTTTTTCGCAGTAAACACGTAACCGTTAGAAGAAATACTGTTTTAAAAATAATGACGTAATATCGAATCAATTGATGCATATTTAATAGACGTAATTCTTTGACAAAATCACATGACTAAGCTGAAATGTTAAGAATTGCATGAAATGTTGTCAACAATTTGCACGGAAACACGCAATAATATATAAGCAAATGTATATTTGGTCATCCAGTGTTTGTCAACCAAGCAACGTTTAGTCAAATAGTCTTCCGTTTTGTGTTGTACGTGTAACCCGATAGTGTTGACTACTTCATTCATACGCAGTTCTGAAAATTTCATATCTGATGACTTCCTTTGTTTCCCGTAAAACGCATATGATGACGTTTCATGACATTTCGTTTTTGCGTTCATTCTTCAAATGACATAAAAATTCAAAGTCGGCTCATAGGTTTGTATTCCACTGTAAATATTATAGCAAATAGTCGTTTTAAAGTTATTCTAAATACTATCATACACAATCAATCAAAAGAAATCGTGTCATTACAAAAACAAAGTTCTATGAAAATTGTTTTAAACTTATGTGCCGTAATGTTAAAAGGTTTACATCTTTATTGACCATAAAGCTTTTAGTATAAGCAGCTAGAATGATTATGACAAAGTAAACGGTATGGAAAGTTTCAAACCAAGTGGTTAAAATCATGTTAAAAATCTTTTATAGAGTAGCGCCTCATGTATTTGTTTCGGAAGTACCTACTTAGATGTGATTTTGTAATTCGATTCTAAGCTGCTTTAAAGGCCAAACCGGAGTGATGCTCAAGTCCGTTCATAATCCTGACGATATTATAAGCCGGTAAGTGGCGTAGTGGCCCATATGTGGTAGGTTTACCTGCGCAGTAGAACAGGTAATCCTGTTAGATGGCCGTGACACGATGCCCGGCTTCTTTGTGACTTATTCAGTATAGTTCGACACGCATCCGTACTCGCAATGTGCGACGCAAGATATCGTAAAACCGCGCCTGCAATTCTTGAAAAGCTGGCCATCTATGAAGGCGGTACTCGTTATCTCTTGGTGCCGACGAAAGAGAATGTTAATCAATTTTACGGTATAAGTGTTAAGAGGTAGTTAGTATTGTGTTTTAAAATTAATATGTGTTGCTAGAAGTTTATTTATTTATACTGGGATTTGGTTAACGTTGTCTTTCGTGGTTAATTCACGCGTTGTCTCATTAGACAGTCATTCCCTAATAAGCTAACGCACTTTACGATCGAAAGTGTAGTAGCCGTAGCCTATTTGTATAAATATGGTGTGTGTTCGTTTGTACGTGTTTTCACTATGGCTAGTTGTCATTTAGCACACGTGCTAATGCGGTTAAATAAAAGCGAGTACGTCCAGGTGCTTTCACGCTCCGTGATTGCGATATCCGATCGCTTTGACACACTGCACTGTGTCCACCGTCACTTGATATCCTTTGTTACGTCCGTCCCTTCTGCAGAGTGGGCAAGTTTCCACTTTCATTGTTTCGCAATTTATCTCCGCCTAACGAGTGCGCACTGAGGACCCGATATCATCTTCCTTTTGAAATAGATATTTCAGAGTTTCATTATATGCATTGTATTTTGTTTGTGCAAGCGTTTGCGTAAATTTTGTGGAGTAATAAACTGCATACGTTTTTTGTTTTATAATTTTAAGTAGCAAATAAGCATCTAAACAACTCCATATAGACTAGGAGTCTCACCGGAAGTCGGTCAAAGAATCATAGTTACTCCTGAGGATTGAGATGGTTACCTCATATGAACGTAAGCGGAGAACTAAACCTGTCCATCGTAATACAAAAATTGTTCTTCGTTAGATATAGCTTTTGCGCGGGAATCTCCCAAGTGAGACTACGTTTGAAGTTGTACCTCCTCCAAATAATAGATATATATTAAAAACCTTATTAAATTAAATTCTGCTAATTCAACAATTAGTTACGATTCGATCACTCACGATATAAGTAGTTACCTAACATTGCTCTGCAGTTATAAGAGTTGGCATATGATTTCCTGTTTTTGTAATTAAATGGAACACTATAATATGTTCTTGACATTTTTTTGCATGCAGGACTAAGCGTGATGCACTTATTTGTTTGACTTACTTTTGGTAACATGAAATTGAGCAATTAATTACAAGTAACAGTTATTTCAAATATGTAGGTATTATGCCGCTGTTATGACATTGCTTACGTATTTAACGGCGAATGTGTGAATGTATTCAATATGTTGCAATTATAATTTTATTATAACCATGTCTTAAAATAGAAAAGTGTGGGCGTTATCCATAATTTAAGCCTATTATGCCAAGACACCATGGTGCCGCGTACATTACGCTATCGATTTGTCGATTTGTGTTGCTGTCCTCCAAACGTACGTCGAGACGTCGATAGAAATGAGAATCAGCCACTGTTTTATGTGAGAAATGTAGTAAATGAACTTGTAGCCCTTAAAACGTATGTTAAATATATAATTCTATGACCGTTCGAGTGACCGTGGGTAAATTTAAATGTGCCGAAACGGGCAATTTGAAATGGGTGTGCGAAACTTTTACTTTATATTGGAAAAATAGGAAAAGAGCGCACAGGCAAGTGATTTTAATGCCTCTGCTGCGCATGGAACGTTCAATGTTTAACCTCAAACTAGACTAAAGCCCTGCCTGACGTTAGTGCATAGATGCAAACGATAGACAGTAGTCGTTATTTGAATAGAAACAGCGTGCTACTGTATGATTCAGGCTTCATTTAGTTGTGGGAGAGATCCAGAGAGAAAGAGAGTGACTAGTGACGAGGCATGGAAAGGGCTACGGCTGTTTGCTGCAGTATAAAGTAGTAGAGCTGCCATGCAGTGCAGAAAGAATATCAACGTAAAGATTGATACCTAACACTCCAACTCAATCAACAAAGGTCGCAAAAAAAATGTGATTAAATTTGTGAGAAGAACACTTGTCCTATTTGGTTTTAACGACTTTTGGCTATTAGTCGTAGTCGCTATATACTAGTAATCAGGTACGCTGCATTCTTGCTTTCGTTAAACTTATCGGTTCACGTTACTGTCCTCGAAACGTTTGTTTTACAAATGAGAATGAGCTACTGTTTTACAAAAACTCGCTATTATGCGGTTCATATGAACGTGGAAGCCGGTATCTCATTAGCTTTGTTGTTATCGTTCGACTACAATGACGTGTTGTTCTCACGTCCGCGTCTTTATGACTAGAACTTCAGTTTCATCATACAGATTCAATTCTTTGTTAATATATTGTAAAATAGTCGCATTTATAATTGGAGACAGTAAAGTCGTTTTTCTTTTATCTTTTACTGCATGTTTAGTATTCGCATCTGATTGCTAGTATATTAGATTAGTTCACATAACTTATTTGTACTTTGTTTATACTGAATGCACAGAAACGAAACAATCAGTATAATTTTCTATACAAAGTTATAGAATACACATTAAATTTTTAGCTTTACTGCCTGTGTTATAAAATAAAATATGCATTTGCATGCAAATGTGATCTTAATGAATTTGTATCTCTGTTTTCAAATACACTTAGGAAGGATTTATCTTTAAAATTATTTTTGATACAACCCCTAAATATGAGATTTATGTAAATGATATAATTATCATATGCCTAACTTTTATATCTTAAGCAGGTATATTTATACCAAACTATATCCTCTTTGTTATTAATTATTAATTAACATTATCGAATCTTTAGTAATTACATTAAGTATTAAGAAGGATGTAAATAATCATCTTGGTTTTGAAATTCAAAGCAATATATGTTTAAAGATAAATTTGTGGTACATATTGTACGTAGACGTATTCTGTAACATTTTCGAAACTGACCTCAAAGTATTACCTATCAGTATGCAGTAAAACAGTAATACACCGTGAAACGAATGACAAAATAGTAACATTACAGAGTACAGAAAAGATAAATGTACAGTAGTGCAATTATATCCACGTTAAATTCAATATAGGTGTGTTTGCCTGAAATATGTTGCTATTTCCACGGTTCGTTAATTTTCACAAACTTCCTTTACTGCGTTTATTTTCGAGCTGTAACCCATTTTAGCAACTGGTAGTAAATTTAGTATAATTCACTTCAGCCTACTGCATAAACATTTTCCTATATTTATGGCAATAGTGTTCTTAAATAAGTTATTTTTTAATATTGTGTAATAGGTACAGAAATAACGTGATTTAACCATCTTAAGTAAGTCCGTGAGAATATAATTTTTGACAAGTGAAAATAACGTATAATATTACGTATAAATATAGTACATTTATATATTTCGTTAGAAGACACGAGTTATTTCTAACAAAATCTATTTATACAATACTTTGGACTACATTATGCTTTTTAAACGTAAGCTATCCTGTAAAGTTGAATATAGTATTCGCGGATATTATAATTATAACATGGAATGGCTATTTGGAGTCGGATAGTTGAATTAAACAAGGACATCTGTATGAAAATAGGCTGCACAATGATTTGTACCTAATACAGCTACTGAGTATTTGTGACCGTGCCAAAGAGTTTCGTATGCGGCGCGGCACTTGGCACGGCAGGACAAAGGGGATCGCAGGATAAGCTGCCAGCGCTCTGGGTGGCAAGCGGAGGCACGCTCCTTTTCTAGTCCAACCACCCGTATCTATGCATCTCTTTCATCTGCATACTAATGTCCACTCATCAATATGCACCGCTACTGAACACGCATGCGATTTTTTAACCCCTTTAATTGGTGATAGTGAACGTGATTTAAATTTGAAAGCATTACGAGAAAATGTTTCATGTAGTGTGGTTGTTTATGTTATCCTTATGTCTTTATATGTAGGTTATTACACATTATAAAAAAAACGTGTCGCAGTTTGTAAATGGTAACTTTATTTGTACATATAAAATCTATTATATTATTTGAAAATAAGATCGTCAATAAACTAATCCCTTACTATGAACAACTCTATTTCATGATTGAGTATTGCTTTCATATAAAACAAATTATTCAGCTCGATCCCCCGTTTGTTATCTGTGGTCCCATAAACAAACACACAAACATAGAAACAGATTAACACTTATAAAATATATTTTTTATGAAGTCAACAAACATCAAAAAAATTCTAAAGAATTAGTTCACTTATCAGCGGGGTTGCTTTTACCGAACGCCATAAGGGTTTATATGTTTTTTAATATCCAAATTGCAAACCACTCCTACAAAATTTGTGTTAGTAATGTTAGTAAATTACTAAACATACATTTACATACGAGAACCAATAGCAAAGCTTGAGTGTTATAACATTAATTTTTCGTAGGTACATTTTATTCATTGATAAACATAACTCAGCGATTATTCCGACTATCGATAACAATAAGCTATAACTTATTTGATATACATTTGTGCACGTTGACGTCGTAAATATTTTTAAGCGCAATTCGTATTTTGTAGATAGATATATATTCTACGCTTTGTACAGTGGACCGGGAAGTAAAACAATATAGTCGTTTACATTTCAAATTTTAATTGCACGTATAGTATGAACGTTCGAAAGTTGTCCGCGTTAGAAGATACTATATCCGTCAACGGTGAGCTGGTAAGAAAGTGGTGGATTGTCGTCTTACGCCACGGTCATTACGCATTTGTCGTAATTCCTTACGAGAGCGCAGCAAACCTGCTATCGAGATAATCGCGTTACTCGCTCAAACCGCTTCTCATTTTATTGATAAAACGAACAAACTATCTCTTTTTTACTTTATTGTACTTAGTAACATACAATTTGCGAATGAATTGTTGTTGCATTGAGATCCAACTACTATCCTGCGTTATAAATGCAATTTATTTTCTAGTGCGTTTTACCTACATATTATGTGTTGTGTAAAGAGGAAGTGCATTAACAGCTTATCGTAGAAAATTTATATATGTACTAAGAAGTGTTCAGTGCAAATATTTCTGTAATTTTTAATATTGTTTTGGTAAAAGTACAATATATAAGTAGTTTTGTGAAACTAATAATGAAAAATATATTATCATTTTTACGTACTTGCACACATTTTTGTACACAGATGCTCTACGAGTATCTAAACTAAACCAAAGTATTAAAAAGAACGAATTAATTATTTCGATCGTTTTCTCGACCGGGTCAGTAACAGGACACAAACAAAAAGGTATAGAATTATAACTAACGGTATCCCAATATTATAAAGGCCTTTTTTATCTTTTATGACTATTGTAATTGCTTTTATTATCTTTTGTAATTTAATAGTTTAATTTAATGAGACAATTATTTTTTAGGTGTTTCATTTCATAATGAACTTAGGCTGTAATATGTTAAAATATTACAACGTGGATGGCCCCGTAGGTTAAGAGTTTATAAAACAATCGACGAAATTAAGTAACGTCGAGTGCGGTCAAAAAGTAGATGGGTGACTACAAGTGGAACGGTTTCATGTTCGTGCTTCGGAGAGAACGTTAAACAGTTGGGACCAATTATTATAAAAAAAAACGGCAGTCGCTAAACCTTGTCAGAGGCCGTGTGGTTTAAAAAAATCCAAAATACAACAACATACCGTATTGGAACAAAGATGCCAAGAATGCTTGGCTTTTCGGAATTGTAAGAGACATGCCCAGCACTGGAACCTATAGATTTGCTAATAATATTTGTATACACTAAAGAATACGTGATCATAATAATAATGAACGTACCTACCCACCGCTCTAGTGATATAATTCTATAAGTATATAGTTCCTTCCTTGTTGGAATACAAACCGCGACGCAACCGCGGGAGTGCGGACATTTGTGGGCGATGCGTTGAAAGCGAAAGTGCAATCAAGTGTACGCTACACCGACGCTAGGGTTGTCTCGCGAAGGGGACTGGTACGTGTAATATGAGACCAGATTATGACTTTCAATTGGCATTGTTTATGTTACCTGCTATGTCTGTTGTCACCAGCGCGTGTTGTAGGGTAGATCATGGTATGTCTCATTAATTATAGTTTTTAAAAGTTTGCGGTTTCTACATTCAGGGTTATTTAAAGTAATTTCATAGATTAATGGCTGCCCAAATTTCAACTAAATTAAATTAACGTAACATAACACCCGCAAAAGTAGACTTAAAACAACATAAGTAAAATGTAATAATTATATTATAAAATTTTTAAAAGTCTGATGACTTGTGCCTTAATTAGGTTTTTTCTCATTACAATAAATATTATATCAGATATGCAATAACTTGTTTATTTTTTTATTTGTGCGTCATTAGTATATAAAATCTTGGGAAGTTATTTAATGTATCGAATGTAACTACCCAAAACCCGCTTTCCGGTTACAAATTCCATGATACCCTCTAAAATCACAAACTTTTACAACAAGTCTTGTCAAAATGAACTATTCCAATTATAAGATCCAGCGGAACAAATTACCAGGAAAATAGGTTATTTATTGTCTAAACATGTTTTAAGTATAAGTCTTGATACATTATGCGTGTTTTGAACATTTATCAACCCTAACGATGCCGGTCGTTCGACAGTTTGATCCGACGGGGCGTGATTTTTGATAGTTGCTAGCCATTTCACGTTCACGTATTCAGGAAATGAGAACATAATAATTCTATTCTCGTTTATCGGTCAAGAAATACTGTGACGTGAGATTGAAATAAATCTGTCTGTATTTGCAGTTTGACTGCACTTCCAATTCAGCTTACCCGTTAGCGCTTAACTTAGCATGGTTTCAGAATACTTGATCATTTCCGTGTTAATTTGTTCAAAGGAAGTTCTCCCCTTGTTGCATATTTTATATAGCGGTTAACAGTAACCATTTACCATGGGTTTCATTGTAATAATAAATGCATTGTAAATACATTTTATCATTAGTAGGCCCATTATTCTGTACACTGTGACTATGTTAGAAAGAAGGAATGAACAAATTTATAAGGAATAAACATTATTAGAATGAATCCCCAGTAACCTAATAATAATATTGTAGAAACAATAATAGAGGAAGTACAAACGAGTTTCCTCTCTTAAAATATAGGTCTAATAATCTCTTGCTACAGACTAAAGAGTGGGTATGACATGCATGAATATATAATAGAATATATTTTCTATGTTTAAATTTGCTTCTCTGTGACTTCTCACATTCGTACCATGTGTCATGAAATATGCCAGGACATTCTTACAGTAGACAGCATGTTTTACTAAAAGACCGTCTTACGGCGCTCTCGCAACAAAAGCAACTGCTGTGAAATAAAAATTCTACGTTTTTGTGCTGTCAGGGAAAAAGAATAAAGTACTTACCGTGAGCGTCTCTTCATAACAAGGGTGTGTTCCGCCATGAGAAAGTCCTTGAGCACGAATTTTTGGCAGCTTGGAGAAGTGATACAATTACCATAGCAATTTGTTACCTTGAGTAGATACGTCCTTTAAGTAAGTATAGGGGATGTAATTATTTCATACTTATTTCTCATTGTAATAGTCCCCAATGTAATTAATGTATATAATTCCTTGGGTAGATTCGTCTTTCAGGTGAGGACCCCTATCCTCATAATTTAATGTAATTATTTAGAAATTACTTCATATTTAGTAATATTATGAATATGTATATGGATGTTTTAAGATTGCTGAAGATAATAGATTAATCGAGATACAATAGAAACACGTTTCTGCTGTATATGGATAGTGCTTTCCGATCTGACACTTGTGGATATCGGTAGACGCATGAAACGATCTTATGTACTGCCTGTGTAGTGCCTAGGTATAGAAAATAATTTGGACTAACTCCAGATGTAAAGTTACTTTTAATTCAGAATACTTGAAAATTGCCCTTATACTGCCTTAAGGAGTAATGTTTACATACTTACATATTTTTTCTTGTAGCCTACGTTTGATCTCATTATTTTCCGCTTTATGTTAATATTTAACAACCTCGTAACTCTTCTCTGCTTCGTGCGTAGAAACTTTTTCCGACTACATCTTTACATAGTCAACCTGCGTTTTTTCTATATGAGAAGAGCAGCAAACTAGCGTGTATTTCACCTGACGTTAATTGCCCATTGGCCACGAAAATGCAACCTTACAAAGGATTGAAGTCCTATCTGCGGTCAAATCTACGAATTGTTGCTACGCCTGAGGATTAAGATGGTCACGTCATTCCTAAGGCTAGTTGGCGTCCTTACCTCGTCAACTGAAATGAAAGATTTGTTTCACGGCGGATTCTGAGGACGGTAGTGATACCTTCCCGACTAATTTATACAGCTGTTATTAAATTCGACTCAGCACTTAGTTTTTACTATGTTTATGTATTATGTTGGTCATCTACGGTCATTAATATTATCATGATAATAATATAATTAAGGAATGTGGAGTATTTCTTCGTATCTTAGCCTAGGACAAGAAATTACGTATATTTATGCGTTGGGCGGGCGGCAAGTAGGGCGAGACGCGAAAAGCTCCGTCTGCCGCGAGGGGTCATCGCTCCCAAGCCCTGCCCGTGAACGCCGAGGGATGCGACCACGTGGTATCGATATCACATGCCATTGCCAAAATAAAGGGTGGACGTTTTTATTCAATCGAGCAATGACAATCGTGCCCTATCAAGTAATGTGTTTGTGTTTGTTACTCAATACCACATTTCCGAATAAATATATGTATTATGTACATATTGCATGTACCGAACGTACTTAGTATTTTGTTCAAAAATAAATTAGCATTATAGTATTTTAATCAAGTATTGTTATTGTTGTTGTAGTTTTCTTATCGTCTTATATTCTGATTCGGCAATCATCTAAAATAATTGAAAAACCATGTCGAATTTGTTTTTACCTTATCAAGATTGAGATATTAGGTTCAAATTAATAATCACAGCTATATCATCAAATAGATAATTTTAATCATAATATGCATGTGTATAAAAATGCTAACACCTAGCACGTTTCAATATTTATTTGAAATTGTCCCATGCAAAGCAACACAAGATCAGGAAATGTGAAAAATACGAACGTCGGCATTTTCTCTATGTTCCATATTTATTAATGTCACATTTTACTCCGTCAGTGTGTCACAACGGAAAAACTTGTTCATTGTGCGACGCCGATGTTGGCGTACAAAGTACTGGCGAAAGAATACAATTTCATACGCGAGGAGTGAGCTCCCATATTAAAATATACGATGCATTTCACAACATACTGTAAACTGTATGTTCAACTCAGTGCGACATTTTGGTAAACACAACTTTTTTTAAAAGGTCCAACAAGTTCTTTGAACGACAACAACTACATAGATTTTGGACCACCTTTGCAATGGAAAGTTGTTTTGTTCGTGAAAAAAAAAGCAATGTAAGATGCTCAATAACAATGCATTTTGTACATTTATTTATAACCACATAGAATTCTAGTTCATTCTCATTTATAAGTTATAAGTATAAACATATCTGTAGAAACGAAAATAATTTGGAATGCAACTGTTAAAATAACAGTCACGTGCCCTACAATACTCACCCGCTTTCTTGTATGTTATAAACGATGACTTAGTTCATATTTATCGACTGAGTGCGACGTAACTGACTTATTTAATTTGCTAAATACGAGCGAGCCTTGAAACGAGCAACGCTAATTTGCAAATGGAAAATGCTTTGCTTTATTATATTTAATTGCAAAATTCATCATTTAGCGGATGACTGCGTGTATTTAGTATTACTTGTAAAAATGAAAACACTTGTCTATAGTCACAACGGTTCCGGTTGTTTTATTGGTTAGTTAATAACCAGTAAGCGTATTGTTTTTATTGGTTCATGTATGCAATTAACTGGAAGTTTATTTGACGAGTTTATTTGCGGTTGGAAAACATACGTAATTTATTCTGTCCATGTTATTTGAAGTACGGATAACGTCGTACATGTACGGATCTGGAACCATTACTATAAATATAGCTATGTTAACTCGTTAGCTATGTTTGAACTATTGAGGCCAACTGCAATGACTACTGTGGTAATTGTACGCAGAAGGTGTTTGTCATTTTGCACATTGAAATAAATTTTTGATCATTATAGTTTTAACTAACTTTATATTGCTTTTGATGGATCCTTTAGAAATTGTATTTTTATAGTAAAATATGTTATTCATTATGGTTTTAAAAATACAATACATTCTTTAGACAATTATGTGACTACCTCCTATATTTTCGTAATTCTAAAGAATTTCATTAATACCAATCGTTCGGATAATACGTTGCTTATCCATTGTTATTATTTCACTGGCCTTTATTCCAGTATGTATTATATTTATCTCCGTAAATGTTAACAACAACTCTAAAATAATGATCTATTCATTATTTTTTTGTATCTGTTGCGTACTGTGTTTGAAGAAACATTTTTTTCATTTTATTATGTATCAGTTATTCATGATTAATGCTTTTAATTGCCGATATTTTGAACCAGTTGCAAGGCTGGTGATCACGGCTAAATGAAGCAGAATATTCTGGTAGAATGTATAGATAGTCCTATATGCCTTCTATACTACGTGCACATCTTGCGTTATTTCAATGAATCGCTTACAGTAGGCAGTACGGGTATCTATGCGTACAGTTTGTTTTCGTACGTTCAGAAATGCATTCAAGGACGTCAACAATTAATTGTTAGCTCTACCTACGTCCTAGTCAATTTAAACTGTACTTATGTTATGGCGTGTCCTCGCTTATAGAGCTCTATCTGTCTATCTATTAGCGTTTATATTAACGAAACAAAAATTGCTTCGTTAATTACGTTACCAGGTCAGATTTTTGCCAAGGTATCAGAATCTGCATAATTCGAGGTACCGATACACCCATTTTTAGTATGAATCAATTTTTGCTGTTTGTGTGAAGGAAATTGTTTCCGGCACACTTACCTATAAGGCGACAATTTTGGCCCTCGGTACAACCTACGTATCTATATTAAATTTTAGGTGGAAATCATGCCCTACATAGAGTCCGTTACAAAGGCATACATAAAAATATTGCAATTAAAACTCTTTGATCCACTTATTTTATTTAGTCATACCATACAGTCACAATTTCCTGTACTAATTGATATATTATGTTTCTGCATTACAATTATGAACAAAAAACGTTCTACTTCCACATTACGATTATCAATACTCCACATCGTATTTCGAAATTCATTGTTGAATACCAACCTACTTGTAACTTGTTTTAGTGCTCTACAATTCTTGGTTCTGAAAATAGACCACTCTTACTTGGATGCATTCTCTATCGGCACTTGAATCTCTTGAACTTTTAATTCTCTTAACACTTGACTCGCCAACTTGATTTAACAGCACGTTTAAAATGTGTGTAAAAATACTGTTGTTAAATACTAAAGTCTGATTAACCGTGTAGATGAAAAACTTTCATTAGTACTATATCATATTATTTTGTAAGGTGAAAGAATAATAGTTTGGCCAATAGGTATAACCGTTCCTCTTATAACCCATCATAAAGCAATGCGTTGCGACTACATTTACAAACAAGACGGCCAACTCAGATGTAGCAACGAGTGTATGCACGACGTCAGTAAGGGCTTGTTTTGCTTAAGATTGGTCTGATATATTCATTATGTACTGCGTGTCGGATAGAGAGGTGAGGTTACTAGCTACACTTAAAATCGAAGCGACCTTAGCACTTAGTAGTAATAATACGTCCACATGCGTCTCCAGTAGGACTTCAGTACTGTTTGAGGTTGGGCGTACAATATCATGAACTGAAGCTACCACTTAACATCACTAAGCTACGTTTGCTAATCTTCAAACAAAATAAAAAATGGGTACCGTTACTTAAAATTACATCGCGTATACAGTTTTAAGAGCTTAGCTTATCTGTCCAAAAGGGCTGGGGGCTTATTATCAGGCACGCTAACTAATAGCTGCACGCATGTTAAATGCGGGGACGTACCCCAAATCGCTTACAACCCTTTCCATTCACACCCCACTTACTTCAACCTGACAACTATCTCCTCTGTCACGCTAAATATTGTCATGTTTGTGAAATTGCTGCTTTGTTGTTTCATTGTTTTATTTTTGTAGCAAAATTAGTACAGTTTTCTTTTGCGAGTAGTTTTATACCGATTGGGGTAATTTTTTAATTTTATTTTAATACTACATCATTAAAACTCGTATTGCCATTAACAAAAATATTACTTAATTTGTTTAAATTCATGACTTCGAAAGAATATTATACAATGATATTTTAAAGGACGATGATCGATGGTATAGATGTTGTTAAATATTTTACTTTCCGTCAATATGTTCCTTTTGTCCAATAGAGCCCGCATGCTACGGCAGTCCACGGCACTCACAACACGGATAGTCTTTGTATAGGGCTACAAGTATGGAAAAAAATGAATTTAATTTAACCGATTCAATATCAATATATATATTGATTCCTAGATTATTATTATTATTAAAAACTATAATTTATTAAATTAAATAAGATTTATAATGTAAAATACACATAATTGTATTAGAATTAGTTATTGTGAAATCTTGTATGCCTTCACAGGTGGAACTTGGTTGCCTTATTCAAACCTATAACGTAATTCTTTAATTTTATGGACATACATATGTTTACGCACATATTTTATTATTTATTTAATTTGATTCCTTGAATTGTCACTAAAATTAATTTGTACGATCAAACTTTTGAGTATATATTGTAATTTTAGGTTTGAATCCGATAGTAAGATTTTACTATTAGATTTGAAAATAAAATTAACGTTGTTATCAAGTAACAATTATCTAAATTTCACTCCGTCCAACAGAGGCAACTAGTATAATTAGGCAGCTGTTTGTGGTTGTTGCGCTAGAAAAGTATTTGGGTTGCCTACCAAAAACATATGAGTTATAATTTAAAGTAATGAACTTCTATTAGTTAGATTGGTTTCATTAAGTGACACACAAGTGCGCTTGCATCTCCTTTGGTCGGATTAGTTGACCTCTTCCATTGAGGCCCACGGGAAAATATTGTATTGAAGCCATAACTGTCATCAAGTTTAATAAGCGATTCGTGCTCGCCCGCATACGGAAGTGGCTTATTGATTGAGTGACGTATCAACGAGGGATTCGTTTAAACGCAGATTGCGCTCTGTCATCACCTGTTCAGTTATGTTTTCCTAGTAGCTAATAACGATGTTTTTATGGGATGAAAGATTTGTCGACTTAGTTCCTTTGAATGTGTGAATGAAATATATGTGTTGTTTGATTTATAACAACAGACATTGTGATACAAATAATATGTTTTTGATTTATAAATTATGCTAGGACTTAGTTATAGGGGTTGTTTAGTAGCTTAATAATAATAGTTGTAGGTATTCCTATATACGTTTCAAGAGAGCGACAACAGATTTATTACACACAAACATGCAAGAATATCTCATGGTTATATTTGTAATAGGATACAGCATTCCGTTAAGTGCTTAGTCTTTAACGCTCCCTATCCATTTCAAATTTATGGGCTGTAAACTCTATTCCTTTCCCGCACGTGTCTGGGGAATTCTATTAATCTCCAACGCAATATTTCTTCACATATATTTTTGCCGAGTGAAACCATGTACTTATGTATCTTTTGATAGCTACGCCTGTTTCATAACGATTACACGAATCGTAGATTTAGTATAGGAATTCCCATTAACATTACGAAACAAAGCGGATCTGACCTGATTCAAACATACACGAATTGACCTGATTTGAATCTGTTCTAGAGCGTTAATTTGGTACTTCCAGCGAATTTGCTATCTTATGTTACTGTTTATAGTAGTTTATCTGTTTATATTGAGTAAAAAATTATGTGATTTTTAATAGTTTAGCGATAACATGATGACCTGCGTTGCGGAGTGGTCTGACATTTAGAGGTTTCCATTGCCGGTGGCAGTACAAAAAAGTTAAAAATTTAAATTAACTAACATTCTTATAATGCTTTTGTGTTGAAACAGAGATATATCCAAAATATCTAAAAACAAAACAGACACAGATATATATCCAAAAACAAGGCAGACACAGATAATCAACGTAAGGCTATGCACAAGACAATATTTTTATTAGTTACTGTAAAGGCCAACTGTAAGAAGTCAAATCTTCAATGTATATTTGCAATTCGCTTTTTCTCCTGTGAAATGTCTCATGTGGCATGGGTTTCTTTATGCTTTTCGAGAATGCTGTGGAAGCTAGTTTACAAATATCGTATTAAAATATATTGGTGTTAATCAATTCTATATACTTGCCATAACCTAATCGCCTAATTTCATGATGTAAATCTGTGCTATTTCTTTTTCCCCTTCATGTCATGTCTCGTTTATTTTAACAGAAAATAAGGGTAATTGTTAATATAATAAATATATTTTTTTAATTAGAAAAGTTAAATATCATTTCTATAATGAATATACTTTGTTAGTGGGTTTTATTAGTAGTAACTAGGTGATTGAAACGCCGACGGCTATACAGCTTTAGATTAGAACGTATCGTAGAAACACATAAAATATATAAATATGTTACATAATATGTAGGTATAAGAAATTTAATAGATACGTTACGTACTTAATGAATTACCAAACACTTTCAATTAAAGTTATTTGCTCGATCATAGCCGGTTCTTGCTAAATACGTCGTGTAGTTTTTATTGATTGATTTTATAATTAGATATAAAAGCCTCAATAGGTTATGATTTTATGCTTATGTGCGATAAAGACACTTTAAAACAACCCAACAAAAGGCTTAGCGTTAAACAATGGAATAGCATTGCAGCTCCATAGCTTTTTATGTCACAACAAAGACAATTTTTCTGAGCTTTTTATAGAGACCGGCAGGTAGAGATGGTTAAATGGAGTTGGCGCTGTTTGACCGCTATTTCGCTATCTGTGCTCGTTGCTATGTTAATACTACGGGAATTTTAAGATAATTTTCAGTTAAAAGTTAGAATTATTTTGATTATAAAAATATGTTTGTATGTACTCGTAGAATTATTTGATACGAGATTTTGAGTTTAAACTAGTTTTCAATTTTTTTTTAATCCATTAATATTATAATTTATATGTATGTATAGGTACGTGAAAATTAATATATATTTCAGAAATGGTTATATAGAAAAGTGACATTAGATCAAAGGTACAATTTTCCACTGTCGATGTATACATTTATAATATAAAATTATTTATATCGTCAGTGCGTGAAAGTTCTTCATAATGATATTACAGTTGTGTGAATAAATAAATATAAGTAAGTAATGTCTTGAGGGAACTGATTTCAAATTGGGTAGAGCCTATACTTTGGTGACAAGACAACTGATAAACATTCACGTTAATTTTTATATACTTAAAAATATTACGCCTAAATATAGAAAAAAACATTCATGCTTATCACAAAAACAATTGTCCAGGTTGGGAATCGAACCTATAATTCCGGCATAGTAATATATTTAACCACTAGACTAAGGGGTAAGTCAATTTAGTCTACCAACCCCTACTTTGCCAGTGTAGTGGACTCTACATGCCATATCTCACAGTTACACAGCTATGGAACAGTAATAAGCTGATGAAAAAAGTTGTTTCATTACTCTGTGTTATCATTACCTGTTCTGCATAGTTCCTTCATAGCTCGGTTATAGCTGAGCATAACTTTGATCAGAAGCTCGCAAATTGCCTAATATCGTTATCTGTTAGCCGGGCAAGCGATGTCATTGGGGACAGTAATCTGATTTATCGACTAAAACTATGAAGCATCAATCTTCACTGTCGTTATCTATCACTTGCAAGTTATTAGACACCTAACGGATACAGGCTAATGTTCAGGTGTCTTTGCTTTAGTAGGTATTTACAAAGAAAAGTCGGCACAATATAATGTTCAAGCTTTGCCAGCGATTTAGTTCATGAGAATGGCAATTTTCACACGATGTTTACTGAGGTTTTTATTACAAAAATTTTGAATCGTGGCTATATTTTTCTGAGAACAGTCACTTCTTAGAAGTTACTATTTGCTTTAATAGTAGGTACACTGAGTACTCTGAGTGTGCAATAAATGAGGATAAAATCTCGAGAATTTGTTAACTGTTTGTATTAATCTCGAATATCAACAAACAATTACATAAATACATCATTTTTTTGTTTAGTTATATAATTGTTAGTTTCACGTTTAATTTATTTGCTTTTCTGAACAAAGGTTCTCGGCAACTATAGCTAGGCTAAGGGGTCATAGGTCGCCCCCACCAAGCAGGCAGACTGACGACTTACGAAAACAACAGGAAATCGTCGGATTAAAAAGGCATACATCCTGGTCGAGTCCAGTAGTGGACTTTGAAACATAGATACAATTAGATAGACAATAGTGATATCGACATGGGCATAGAAATGTATTACAAGTTAGATAAGTGCCGCCTGTGCATACTATTTTCTGTCGCAGACTGGGTAAGAAGATATGATAGTTAGAAGTAATGATAGTTAATACTAATGACAGCATAAAAATAAAAAGACTGGTAAAATTTAATTCAACTGAATTAGTACCATAAAATGATGTAAAGAAAACTTGATAGGGTGTTTTAGTAAGTTTGTAGAAAAACTGTAGTTCATATATAAACAGATATGAAATATAGAGATACGGTAATTAATTCAAACTTAGTACATATGCCGCGGAAGATTGAACATTATGTTGTTGTATATAGAGATTAGGTTTGTACATATTTTTAGTGTTGACCATAAAAGGGTCGCTACTATTATTAACCCTTTTGGTCAAAACGATACGGATCCTATTTTTATTACAACGCCTGGCACGGATTGATGGGATTAAAATTCCCCTATGTGTCACATTCTTTGATATCGACCGACAACCATGGGGTTTACGTATTCAAATTAGTTGCATTTTTGAGTTAGGGTTTTGAAATACACAATAAAACTTAATTACATAATATTACCTTATCTACCTACATATTTTTGCGTACCAAGGCCTTTTTTGGTCACTACTTTTTTGTGGACACGCTAATTATCGAAATTCCATTCATTCATCATAAATTTATAATTCTATTTTTTTTTTCGAATTTTTTCATTTCTATTTATATGGCAATTTTTCGATGTTTTCCAATATACATAATAAAATTTAAATATATACAATATACCTATAGGCTAGAAATATTCTATTCCAGTTCTGAAAGTACTTCCTCTTTTTTACGTGTTATTTTATTTTGTAATGTAAAATACTTTTTTGTAAAGTGAAGCCGCATTTATTATATACTATACGAGAAATTATTTCATCCATGTGGAACAGTTATACATTATTCATACATTTATTACTCGTGACCATGAAACTGTTTCTTTGAAATATGCTGACCAAAGATTTTTTGCATAAAATTGCTTAGCTTTCACATGCGGGCATAAAGTGTATTTTGAAAAGGCCTCGTGAAATTCAGCAGCCGAATAAAAAGAGCATTTCATAAAGCTGTTTTAAAAGAAAATCTAAATAAGTAAGGTGGTAGAACTCACTTTTTGCTGTTACTTTTTATAAAAAAGAAGTAAGAAAAATTTGTAGGCAAAGCATTGAGTTTAAACCCATCTAGACTAGTGCTCTATATTATGCTCTGTATTTTTTGTTTGTGAAAGAATAAATAAAACTGGGGCTAAATATTTTCACGAAAGAAATTCACAACTACGATTTATTTTTAAAATAGGTAAAAGAAGAGCTTTGAGAACGGAACTGTATTTTATGTGATGATAACAGGTTTCTGCATCCATGAACATTCATTTTACCCTCATTGAATAACCATACTCAAATAAGATTGCCAGCTAAGCTATGGCACCTAGGAGTACAATCGACGCAACCATCTTAATCCTCAGGAGTAGCAACGCATATATGCACGACGTCAGGCGGGACGACGCAGGACTTGATTGAGGACAGACGTATATGTCCATAGGCCGCAAAGAGCATTTAATATCAGATGACCTACAAACTCGTTTTTTACTTTTCCAAGATAAAAATAAAAATTG
>DWON01000353.1:0-35691 GCA_018251015.1 Phocides pigmalion okeechobee | reverse complement strand
AAGATTTTTTTTATGCATTTATTTTTGGTTACTTCTTTTGTTTTTAAAATTTACAGTTGTATGAAATGGTCACTAAGTTATATATAAATTAAATAAATACATTTAAAATATAATAGTATTATAATGGAAAACTTTTTAATTAAAAATAAGATTTAAGAAACTTTTCCAATCCGGTATAAAGGAACAAACCAATAATCATAATATCAAAATTTATTAAGCAAAACATTCATATTCAAAATGATTTTATACTTTCCCTCTTAGTCCAATTTATTCTCACTAAGATTTGAGCCAGGTATAAATTTATTGAACCTACAATGAATTTAAAAGGGAAAACTTGAACAGAAACAGAATCTTAGTTAATTGTATTGTGTTGGATTTTCCCACTCATTGTCTGTTATTAGCAGCATAATAATACACTCAGATTATTTATGATCTTAGAAATCTTAGAATTATCAATAGAGTTGCCTTTTTTCAATATCAATATGGAAGATAAATTCATTTAATTCTTGTCATTCCAGGCATTATATTTTTGATATTTATTTTATAGTTATGCAATTTATTTATTTATATTTATAATTTTTGGTACATTTGGTACAAAAAACTGTCAGCAAATTATAATTATGGTGTCTTTTGATATAAAAAACTCCTAATAACACTTTAAGAGAAATAATAAGACAAACGAAAATTATGGTAAAAGAATGCATTTCTTAAGACATTTAAAAAAATTGGCGTTGTTCAAGAGATTTAGCGAAAGAGACTTGCCAAGAAGATTTCAAAAAAGAGAAGTATTAGAGAAGAGAGATATTTCGCCAAAGACACGTTTTGCAGGTGAATTCGCGCAAGACACGTTTTGCTAGATATTGTGTGAAAGAGACCTTTTGTAAGAGAGATATCACGAAAGAGATATTTTGACCGAGAGATTTTGCGACCAGCCACTTTGCTAAAGGGACATTCTGCGTCTGAGCCGTTTCGACTAATTGGCACACACTGCAAGCGGAAGTCGAAACGCCTACGATATATAATTTTTAAGGAATCCCATGGTCCAACCATTCATAATATATCAGAATATGTTTATTAGCGTGTTGATTTTGTAGTTATAGAGACATTATTACATATTTTTGCAAGGTCTTGCAGAATCATAATAAAAAACTGGATGATGGTGGTAATTTTGATACATAATGCTGTATATTCTATAAGACTTTCTAATCCAAGAATTTCAGGTACACATTCGCTTCCTTCTGCGTGTTGGACTTTATATAAAGTATCTTGATATCGTACATATTTTTTTCGCCACAAACCAACTACATTTGTAAGATTTTGCCTAAGATACTGAAAAATAAGCGCAGGATGTAGAATTTACTCCGAGAAAAATTTAAAGTTTCATATATAATAAAAAAAACGAAGCAGATAAAGTCATATTTAAGTTTTTTTTAATAATAAAAATAATTTGCGTATATTTTCATTAATTTCCGGCAATCACTTAATAGTGACACAATTCGAATTTTCTCCGTTAAAATATGTGCACTGCGTGTGGCTTTCTAATTTATTCTCATTTCTTATTATTTATTACAATATAATGAGATAAATAGCATAAATATATTTATTTGAGTAACGAAACGATTTTACGTACTTATTTAATTAACTCTATTTTTGATTATAAGCAATTCAAAATTTGACATCTTACGGGACCCATTATCACTTTCCTTGTGGCTACAACACTGCAGTGTATTAAAGGGCGCGACGCGCTTGCGGCTCCTATATACTTGTGTTGTACGAACAAATTTGGATGGATTACGAGCGAACAAAAGTGCTGTTTTTACATCGGCGCTACAAGGCTGGGGGCGGACATGACGTCTGTGTATTCGTAGATGATATACAGATAATACAATATTTCAGTAATTTGTCGGCGTATCTTCAGTCTAACACCTCCCCAACCGAAACATAATACATGAAAAACATGTTACTTTACGGCGGGTTATGAGGGTGGCGGTGGCGCCGCCCCGAGCGAGCTCTAACGGCTTTAAAATTCATCTACCACCTTTAAAATTCATTTCATTATGCAAGAATTCAACTTATATAATACAAAAAAACCAGAAAGGTTCATAGTTGCGGAATTGGCTATTGCAAGTGATCTGCGGAGATAACACAAAGCGCGGATCGAAGAGTGGCTCTTAGCAGATTTTTTATGAAAAAGGTATAATAGATTGGATCAGAGAAATATGAATTGAATTACGTTGGTATTCATTGCTTTTAATGGTAACTTTATTTCTAGTATATCATAATTTCAGTACTGATAATTTGGTTGTAATGTTAACTCCGATTTACTCCGAGAGCAACTGGCGTTCAATATAGACGAAGTATTAATATAGAATATCTGACATATGTATGTATTTACTTTCAGGAATGAAGCCATCGTTATGTTTATTTCAGGTCTCGTTAACAAACCTCTATTTTATATTTAACAGTACCATATACCGTACAATTCCATTTAATAATTCAGATTTCGCATTCATCAATCGGAAATATGTGCGCAATTTGATTACGTATTTCTTTAAATAAACAACAATACATCCGGAAAAAGGTCGGAATGCCCAAGCATCGATGGTTAAGCGTGACAAAATATGTATGAGTAATATGATGAAAAAATATTGGTATGATCCGTGTGATACCACCATCACACTTCTTATATTCAAGAAAGTCACTTTGAAAACCATTTTGATAGAATTAGTAAGAATAGTATTACTAAGAAACATAGTCAGAAGGATTTATTTCTTTGCGATTCCAGCGCTGGGCGCGAGTCATTCTTAAAATTTTGACTGCGGCGCGATATGTACTCTTATATTGCATCGAGTCACCGTTGCGGCGCTAAACTGGAGCTCTTTTCTTTTGATTGGACATGTGCCGATAATTCATAGAAATGTAATGTTTTAGCATTCGTATAACATTTACGACGTTGTTATTGCTCGCAGTCGTGTAGCGCCGACGTAAATTTGCACTTGTGTTCGGCCGTAATCCATACGACAGGTGTATATAACCTGCAAAGACACAGCAGTGTCGTACGCCTTAGGGAAAGTGTTAGGTAATTTATGTAATATTGGGTACGTAAGCCCATGGTGATTCACTATTTGTTTAGTCTACAGGATAATTGTTTGCATATGTTTACGACGGAGGCAAATCTGTACTAATAATAAAGTAGAATAACATATTTGTTTTCTTGTTTATTTTGAACAGTTCTCTAGACCAGGAGGTTTTCAATTCTCAATACGGTTGTATTATTTTTATGTTTATTTCCGCAAATCTAATGGCAGTCATGTATAAACCGATTTGTTTTTTTTTATTATGAGGGTATACCTCATGAATTTACATTTGAAGAGAATATTAGCCATAAAGGTAGAAAAATAGGGTATGAAAATTTATGATGAAGTGAAGTTTAAATTAGAGTTGAGTATCCATAAAGAAAACATAGGCATAACTAAAAGTAGTTTTAGGAGAAATTAGGGTATATCCCTAAAGGTATAAAATTAAATGTAAAGTCCAAGTCCAGGTTGTTTATTTATTTTCGTAGTACATATAAGATCACGCTTACAATTGATAATGGCCGAAAGGTTAGACGAGACAATAGTAAACGAGAGTAAAAATGCGGATGAAGGCAGGTGGTGCTGGGCGGTGGACGAAAATTTAAAGACAGGTGAAACAGCAGGTCACAGCTAATGTTTATACATGGTAGAACTATAGTGATCTAGCGGTCGAAAAGCAGGCGCTGGTACCATCGCCAATGATAATTTACCGTGAATAAACTTTTGCGTCACTGTTTTACAGTTGTGGTTGCTGTCTACACTTACAAGCGAAGCGACCATCTAACAACGTATCTAAATACATTCTCAGATAGTACTTCAGTCCTTGTTGAAGTTGAATGTGGATGTTTAACTTTGACAACGGCGCTCATATATTAGATTGGATCAGCGTTGCGGGAGGCGGCATTATACTGGACCTTATTTCTTTAGACGGAAGATGCCCCGACAAATCACTGAAATAATGTATGTTTTAGCATCTGTATATCATCTACGAATACACAGACGTCCGTTTAATGTCCAAATTATATGTTTACTGAGAAAAGGTCGTTTAAAGAATTATTATTAATTAGCTTTTGCCTAGTTTGCGGATGCGTCGATGTTCCGATACATTAAAATAAATCATGCAGCTGTATGTTTATTTGAAGAAAATCTATGAAAGGGATCAATAGATCATTAGAATCATCGTCTGTCTTTCCCCTCAGGGGGTTGAAGTTAATATGACAGATAAACCATAAATGCTGTGGAGCCGCCAGTTATTTCGTAGGCATGTAACCAATTGAATTTTCGAGCCGCGTATATTCACTCAATTGATTTGACGAATTTGACATTCAGTTAGCATAACCGACAGCTCCTGGATATTGTTATTTCTGTTACAGGATTAAATACCGTTAAACCTTATGGAGCTTTTTACATTTTCTGGGACTAGCCTAGTCGTTCGAATTCCGGTCTGTTTTGGGGATCTTGGGGACTCCAGCGCGGACTACTTTATTTTTGAAAATAACATGCGTATTCTAATAGTTATTATTTGCTTTACCGGTAAAGGATATCGTAAAAAACTTGCTTGAGTGTTCTCCATAAAGTTCTTCAAGGTCTATGAAGTCTACCAGTCTTGGTCAGGGTGACGTAGCATGTTACCCCTCTAAGTTTGAGAGGAGCCTTATGCTGAGCAGTGGGACAGGGGTTGATTAGAATAACATTCTAGGAACAAAAAAATTAAAGGGAATTTTAAAATGTCCATGCTCACCGTCACACAATTGAAAGCCCTGGCTTTTACCGTAAGCGGATAACTCAGTATATTCGTTTGTTCGGATAATTAACGCGTTTATTTTTTACCGAATGCGTGACAAAAACTACGAATTTCAGAAATATTACATTTTACGTTTTATTTTTCTTATGACCTTATTTATTAGATTATACCACAACTATATTTAAAAAATAGCCGTGAAGATCGCAATTTTCAAGGACCATTCAATTACGTTTGAGTTCGGATAGTGAGATTTGTTAGCTGGATACACTTACAAGTGGAGGATGTACAACTGACATTTACAATCAGCTCTCGGAAGTAGCAACACATATGAGTAGAATCTTTTTGCCATTAAATATTGGTCTGGAAGGTCATTTACAACCCTGCGAACATACCTTTACATAACTTATTTATATAAACGCGATAAACTTCTAAAGCTAATTGAATCATCTGAACACATTTGCAATCAAGAATCGATTTAATAGTTTTAGTACCGTGCAAGTCTATAGTCGAGCAATTATTATGATGCATGTGGACGCAAGAAGCCGTTACGGCAAACATATCCGATCCTTCGGAAATTCGACTGCCCTCAGCCGGCGCTCCCAATTATAGTAACAGTAGTTAACACTTTCCTTGCTGTGTATAACAATGCCGTGTATTATGCGTGGTGTACGTACAAGTCTGTACGGTTTACGGGCGATCAAAAGTGCTGTGTTTACGTGGGCAATACAAGACTGAGGGCGGACATTACGTCTTTGTATCTTCGGGCTAGAAAAATAAGCTCCAGTTTACTGCCGTCTCCCGCAACGCTGACCCGATCTAATATATGAGCGCCGCAATCAAAGTGTTAAACGTTGATTGAGGTCTTTTAGAGATTTAAAAATAAAGCAGGCTTCGGCTTTATAACTTTTCCTTTACCGGAATATTAGATATAATAAATAAAGTTTTTTTTAATGGTACTGCCGAGTGGGTATTAGACATGCAATTTTCTAAGTATATATGAAATACATACACAGGTCCATGAGGAATTATTCCAGCTTTAGAACGTGGGTGCAATTCTAATCTTCTTATTGTGTTTGGAGCGGATGATATCGGAGCGTGTCTGGATATAAATCTTGAATTCTAGGCAGGTATCTAATTGATGTGCCGGTTCGAGGCTCGATTCGTGTAAGTAAAGTGCAGACCAATGTCTTGGAAGGTTTACTGATATATACCAATCTTGCTATACTGCTATATTGAATGGCTTTAATATTACAACAATATAACTAGGTAATAGCAGTGAAGCTATAGTAGGAAGAATCCGGCCTCTCATATAGGAGGTCCCGCGTACATATGTGGCATGCAGGTGACGCAAAGATCGTGAGGACTGAGTGGTATTCGTAATAAGTTCGTTCTCAAATGTTCCAGCGTAGTGGAACATGGATTTTCTTGTTCTGAGATGCGACCCCTGCCCAGAAATCAGATTGAAGATTTGATAAAAATTGATAATGAGGCTATTTATTGCTTTTGAAAAGTATGTCGCTGATACTTTGACTACTAAATCCATAAGCTCGTTCCCCGACGTCTCTGAGGCACCGCTTAAAGAAAATGTAAGTAATTTTTTTGTAATTAATGTATATTTGCGTTTTTAAATTTGAATTTGTTTCAACAGAGAATTTCAAACAGAATTCAAATACAGAGTGTTCAAATTGAGTTTGACTTACTAACAGTTTGACGTTTTGTGTTTCAATAGTTTAGATAGTCATAATACGACGTGGAAACAATTCGCTATGAATTAATTTCTGTTTCTAAATTACGTACTTTTACGTATTACTAACAATGAGGAATGAGGCGGCTATCTTAGTCCTCAGTTTTGGTACAAGTACTTTTTCGAAAAGTGACTTTTCCAAAAAATTGAGAAAAAATTCACGTATTTTTTTTTTCAATTTCGTCACATTTTCTTTTTACCATTACTCATGTATTTACAATAAAATCTGTGATAAAAAGTTTTTCGAATCAGCCAAAAACTTCACATACAATAGCGGTTAATATTAATGATAATTTTTGCTTTAAATTTCAATTGTTGAATTTCAACTTAAATTATTTCGCCTCAATAAATTTTAAATTTAAAGCTTTATTACAATAATACAATTTCTACATTAACAGAAACCAATGAGAGCCGTATATTGACCGGCTGATTTAATAATTACAAACGTAATTGCGATATACAACGATTTAAATCGACAATTAAGGTATATGAACTTTGATTCAATTAATTTGAAGTTACGGTTAATTAATTAAGGCATGGTTACAACAGTGGTATATACTTCTATTGTAATAGAAATAAACCCTATGTTGCTCCATTGGAAACGGCTCTTCTCTCAGAATGAGGCTTAGGCCATATTCTCGACCTGAAGAATTTATGAAGAACTTTTAGGTATCCATATTACCTCAGGATATTTTCCTTCACCGTTAAACTAACTGATAATCAATTTTTAATACTTACGTAACCTCCACATTCTTGACAGACCTTTATTATATTGATATTGTATGCAAATTTCCACACGATGTTTTGCTTTATCGTCAAAGCAAGTGTTGGAAAATTTTATTACTTTTCTTTTTAACCACCTGATTTTGAGTAGTCGCAGCCCATAGACATCCACGTGCAACCGCAAACACGACTGAAATCCTATCTAAGCTCGATCTACGTTGCTACTTCTGAGAACTAAGATGGTCGCCTCGCTTCAAAGTGTAGCCGGCAATCCCACTTCTCCAACCGAAACACCAGTAATGCTTTACAGCGGATTATGAAGGCGACGGTGGTACATCCACGGTTGAACTATAGTTCTCCTATTTTTAAATAAGTTGTTACATATTGAAAATAATGAATTAATAGGATTTTATATACTTCATATTGAGATTACTAAGTATCTTCTCTGCAAATAGTTTAATGAACATAATGCAGAGGTTATTATTAGGTTAGAGTTATTTCTTTATTTTATAAATGAACTGCTCACGAAACGTTTTAGATTTACTGCTATGAGTTAGATTTTACCTACCTATTGGATTGCACTAATTGGATAAGTTATCGCCAAAGCCAATACCAATAACCATAAAATCAAAAAACAAAATAGAAAAAGGCGAAATTGGCTGAAACGCCAAGAGTTTCCATTGACACAAATTCTTTCTGAATTAAATACTGCTAATACCAAATACTTGGCTGCCTTTTGACTCTACTCGCGTATGACGTATATGACGAAATTTCATTTAATCTATCAACTTTAAGTTTAGCCCCGTATGTGGGTATTAGTTCCAAAATACCTTGCTTGGTGTTCATTTATGCTATATGAAGAAAGAACTTGCAAATTTTCAGGATTGTACATTGAGTGTTTTCGGTGCGTTGATCTCTGTCTGTCAGTCACCTTACTCTTTTATATTTCGATACGGTAGATGGGCCTTGAGACCAGAATCTTGTCGCATACTTGCATTTAGTGTATAACCTTACGCACATCAACAGACGCACGTTATTATTATCTAATTTCCATAAAAATATACACATATTCTCTCTGTCATGCAACTACAATTTTTTTCAGTACGGTATAAAATAATGTCTATTAAAAGTAATTACTATTATTATATTTTATAAAGACAAATTCAAAAAATTCAATATTTACATGTTTTTATTGCAATCTAAAATACTATATTAAAATGCAAAATACAAATAAAGGTAGTTCCATAATCAATATTGTGAGGTTATGCTTAATGTTATTTTTTAGTTCTAGTTACCGCGTTCACATAGAACAGGAAATTTCGTGCAGCGGCCGAACTCATACTGAGCAAAATCATGTAAAGGAATAAATAAAAGACAGTGTTTACAAACGACGAAACAACTGGAACGGTCGGTGCCCGCTAAAAATATCACGTCATATGAGTACATCGGGAGCGCCGAGCGGGAGTTCGTTTGAGAGGAATCGTGTGGAAATAATAAAAAAATGTCCACATTTTGTATTTAACCTTCCGCATATTGGCGTGAGAATATGGGGGCGCCGGCATGTCGTGTGTCGCGGCATGGGAACTAGTTTTACCAGTTCGTCAGCAAACGTACAAGGGTAATCGCGCTTTTGACTCGATTACTATTTATTTACCGGTGACGTCGGTCGCGTCTTCGTTTGCGAAATATAAATTTAGATTCCTGCTATTAACTATGTAGTGATACGTAATTTGTAAGTAATACGTATCGCTCGAAAATTCGATTATCTCACCTATTTCGCGTACACTTGTTTATTTTCTATGTATGTAATATAGCATACCAATATAGCCTATGACAAAATTATAAGTATTTACTGTGTGTAAAAAAAGAGTTAGAATTAATAAGTAATTTTGAAAGACAAACAGATAGACAAATTGACAACGTTTTGTTTATATATAAAAATGAGGATTAGTTTGCTAACATTGTCAGTTGAAGTTTGAATGGAATTTAAATAAAAGTCCAATATAAGCAATGTTTTATTAGACTTTGTTTTGCTTACTTAGTGAGCTCCTAACCCGCGCAGTTGCTTGTAGATTTATTTGTAAATACTTTGAATTCTCTTAAGCTCTAAGAATGCAATTAGGTAAAACGTGCAATTTAATATAGCAGTATTCGTGAATTATCTTCCTTGAATGATTCAATTTGTATGCGTCCTACTACTCGGCACGTGTCTACATATCTCTAAATATTATAAAACAAAGTCCCCCGTCGCATACTTGTTTTAATTATGTCTGTCTGTTCATGATAAACCTCAAAAGTACTGGACGGATTATCTTACAGTTTTCAACAACAGGAAGAGCGATTCCTGAGGAGAATTTAAGTGCACAATAAATTAAGCTTTTTGTATTGTGCAAGAAATTAAATAGTTAAATTCAATATAGTAATAGATGCATGTACGAAAGAAAAATAATATAAGTAAATAAAAACTATTAACCGAGCAATACAGCTGTTATTAGGAAAAAATGCCAGAAATGAGCGTGGGTTATATGTAATTCGGGTAAACTGTGTTAAAGGTCAATTTAACTTTAAGTTCCATATTAAGCCGTGATCGACGCGTTGCTGGTCACAAGGAAGTCTAAAGTTTGACTAGCTTACCTTTGTTTTATTACTTCGCTCCGACATACAGTAAAAGCGTTAAGTTCGAGGAAAAACAAGTTTAATCGTCTTGTTTTACGTCCTGTTAACTGTTAAAACAACGAACGAATTAAGGTACGAATCCCTATGTACGTCAAGGTAGTTCATATTTTTGAAATGAAGTTAAACGAAGTTATAATCTCATAAATTACGTTCATTACAATTACAACACAATTGAGAACTTGTTGATACAACAATGTAAGGGATATCTTGAAAAACTTGCGAGTTACTAAGTCGTTTAAAAACTTCAAAAATATCTATTTAGTGCTAACAGTTTCATAGAAAAAGACTGTGACAAAATATAAACATGAATGAATATATATCTAATTTTGCAATATGACGAAATTACATTTTCGTCATTTAACTACGCAATCCTAGAAGTATTGAACCGACAATTTGATCTGCCGTGGCTATAAGCAACAGCATCTAATTTACTTGCTTTATAATATCAGCTCTTTGAAAACTAGGAATTCCTTAGAGATATCTTGAAGGAGCAGTTTGCATTATGGAGTATTGGCATTTCGAATTCAATTCATTATTGGATTCAACAGATCGGTTCCAGTTTCCATCCAATTTTGTGTGTATAAATAAATGAGATCCGAGAGTACTGTAAACATTGCTATGTTCTTACTTATTAGTTATTACACGTATTTGTTCCGCATGGCTTTGAAACCTTTGACCCGTGGGGGCCGGGTGCCAAAAAAATTTTTAAACAAATAGTACCATGTTTGATCTACGTTGCTGGTGACAAGAGGGCTGGTTCATATCTCGCACAGAGAATTGCGATTGCGATTTAGCGCGGGAATGCAGCTAACACTAGCTGCATTCCCGCGCTGAATTACCATGGAATGCCATGCCATGTTATTGGAACCATACTCATGCCGCATGGTTCCAAGAACACTCTTGGAACCATGCCGCATGGGCACGGACTCTCATTAGATTGTTTAGGTTACGTTTTAATTATAATTAGTTTTATTAGTCATTATATAGTAATGTAAGATACACCAAAGAATGTATATAATGTAATATATTCGCTTATTGCATATAAATAACCGTATATTTACGTTACGGAATGTACATTGCTTGTACAAAACTTAAGACGAAAGACAATGTTATTTTACTAGTTTCTTTGTAAAGATATGATGCCATAAAGTTATGCGAAAGAATTCTCTGTGCTCATTTTATGAGCACATATTGTCATCTCTCGGAAGCTTAGCAAGGAATTCCTCATCCTTACCACCCTAGGAAAATAATTGTCTTTATTAATTTAATATGGTGCGGTATGCTTCTATGGACTAGATTGTGTTGAAATATTTTTATAAGAATGCGAGATACCTTAAATAACTTAATCGGACGGTATTTCATTGAAATTTTCAATTTTGAGATCATTAATGTTATATAGAATATACGTTAGGATTTTACATATTGCCCAAATTACCACCATGAATATAATTTCTCCACGTTTTTATATATGTACATCTAAAAATACGAAAAGCGTTTATTAGTGTCCTTTGTGTATACATAGCTTTTTCTGCTATACAACGAATGAAAATAGTTAACACTTCGACTGCGGCGCTCATATATTATACCGGTCCAGCGTTGCGGGAGGCGGCCTAAACTGGAGCTTATTTCTCTAGACTGATATACGCCGACAATTTATTGAAATGTTGATTTTTAGCATCTGTGTATCATCTACGAATACTTAAATGTAATGTTTACAAGAGTAAAGCCAACGTAAACACAACACGTTTGATCACGGAATCCATACAGATTTATACGTACAAAAGGTGTGTACAAGCCAATACACACCAGTGTTGTACATCGCAGGGAAAGTGTCACTTCGGCACACACGTAAAACGGGATGGGATGGAATGGGATAACTCAGTTAATTAGTCTTGTCTCGGAGTTGTTTCTTCGTAAACACATTAGATTAATTACTTAGCATTGCACCCGTTTTAGACAGGACTTTCGTCTTGGTGGCTTTGCTCTAAACATTGGATCATTTGAACGGCATTCCTTCGTATTTCACTAATTAAGATTTAAGGTAATATCACCGCGTTTTTGTAAAGATCGCGAAGATATTTGTATGTAACACTAACTCTTACGGTATTCTGTAAGAAATATGAATAATACAATACGTTGTTATAATTACTACTAATTCGATTTTTTATGTGAGAAGAGTCGTAAACGAGCATGCAAACCATCTGATATTAAGTAGTCGCAGCCCATAGACGTCCACGTACAACCACAAATACAACCGAAATCCTATCTGAGCTCGAACGTAGATACGTTGCTACTCCTGAAAACTAAGATGATCGCCTCGCTTCAAAGTGTAGCCGGCAACCGTATCTCTCCAACCGAAACACAAATAATGCTTTATGGCGGATTATGGGGGCGGCGGTGGTAGCTACAAGGAACTATAGTTCTCCTAATTTTAAAAATAGTAATTCATATGGACTTATACGCATATTTGCATTGTCAACGGGCTTAACTCACGTGCATTTTTCGGGTACAACACAGGCGTATCTCGAAAAATACAGAAACTCAACACGTTTCACAGTTTACATATCCCTAACGGATGATTAATTATATTATGTGAACATGATATCAATATATGCAATTAAGAATATACTTAGTTTATTTTTAATCTGTATTTACCTACCGTTTATAAAGGAATATAATTAATATTTATCTCCGTTTATAAATATTATAAGAAGCGAGACGATGTATGTTCGTTTTTAACTAAACTCGGGAGTACCTACGAGTATCGTATTGTGTTTTCTTGTTCTTTACGACATTATTCTTTCGTGTTAATGTTTTAATATAAAATATCAAATATATTATTAAACTATATGCTAATCTTATTACTACATAAAATATGAATAGTAGGGATTCGAAACTAGAACGTATAATTCATTAAATTAATTTTTTGAATATTTTTGAAGCTTTAAACTTCAACAGTTAAAGTAAATATTAAAAATTGACTACGCATATGAATGCGTTATTGGAAAACTGTATATTATTAGTTATTTGAAAATTGTTTATAAAATTTTTGTTTGACCGAGGAAGTACCTTCATAATCTACCGTGATACAATTTTTGTATTTCGTTCAGAGAAGTTAGGTCCCAGGGTGATTTATAAAGTGAGTGACCATCCGAGTCTTCAGGAGTACCAAACCAGCTAATAAATATATGGTAATTACGAGCCCATGTAGGACATTCGTCTGTTTTAGGTTTTGTTGAAGTCCATGAGCTACGACGGCCAGTTAATTTCAAATGACCAGCACGTTAGTTTGCTATTCTTATAACATTGTTTTGATCAAACTTTGTGAATATCTAATGTTCTAAATAAAACTATTAACTTTTATGATATAAACTGTTTATCTTCTATAAAAAGTGTATTTTAAGACAATTTATAATACACTAGACATTTTAGCCCAAAGTATAAATAAAAGATATGTATTAAAAAATTTGAAGCCATCCTATTCTAAAGGTACACATTGAGAATTTTCTTTTCTATTTTTTAAATGAGCTCGTATAACACGAGTTATTTTAATGTATGACAATTACTTTTACTGGAGCGAAAACGTTCGAACAATCTACCATTTAATGCATAAATTTTATTTTTTAGACCAAACACATCGATAAAAAGGAGGTAATTGAAAACTTCATTGCCTATTTGGGCGATACCTTATAACTTTAACCTTATAACTGAACCTATGATCAGCTTCGAAATAAACTTCACGTTGAGATTAATGAGATCCCGCTTGCACTTTCTTATGCGAAAATTGGTTCGCTCCTCTCCGAACAGAGGAAGAATTCGTTTTGCATCTTATATAGACGTAGCATAAATATATAAGGGAGTTCTATCATGCCAATCCAAAACACTAACTTTCAAAAACGGCATTTGAGATCGATATACGTAGAATCGTTTGTTCGTCATCTGAGACGTACAATATATATAGTAATAAAAATAAGTTTCAAAAATTACAGCAATACAACTTATTGAAACGATTTTCAGTTAGCTATAAGAAAACTATGCAAGTTACATAAAAGTACCAAATGTTTTTTAACCAAAATTTTCTGAAACCTATTTCTCATGTGATAGTCATACTTTCCCTGCGGCATTGTTGATATTTGGCGCAATGCTCGCGGCTTGTACACGCCTGTGTTTTCCGTACAAATCTGTACTGGGCGGACATTTCGTCTATGTATTCGTAGCTGATACACAGATGTTAAAAATACAATATTTGTGTGAATTTTAGGCGTATCTTCAGTCTAGAAACATAAGCTCCAGGTTAGTGCCGCCTCCCGAGACATAGTCCCGATCTAATATATGCGCGGCAGTCAGTGTTAAGCAATATACGTGTATCAATTAGAGAGACGTGGTTACCGTCTACTCTTACAAATGAGGCGATGTACTGAGTCGTTAGGAGCAGCAACGCATTTACGGACGATTTCAAACCGAATTTTGATTCTAATTGATATTTGATATTGTTGTTCGTGGGTACGGACCACGTCTAGGCTCGTACAACATATTCTATTACTAGATAGTGGTTACGCAGTTAGGTAGTAGTATTCATATAATTCATATCTTATATTCAACTCATTAGTTTCCTATTGCTGGGCATGGGTCTTCCATCAGAATGAAAAGTATTAGGCTATAATTCGTCATGTCAGCCAAGTGCGGATTGGTAGACTTTACATGTCTTTGAGATTGTTTTTAAAGAAATTTCTGACTTACAAGTTTCCTCTTGATATTTTTCTTCACCATTACCAAAACAAACAAGTGACAATGTTTAAACTAATTGTAATAAAAGCCTAACCTAAACAATCTAAAGGAACCGTGCCCTTGCGGCATGGTTCCTAGAACGCTAGTCGCATTCCCGCGTTGAATAGCAATCGCAATTCTCTGCGCGTAGCCCTCTTGTCATCGGCGATGTCGAACAAACGTTAGACTAATTGTTTGAAAAAAAGTTTGGCGCTCGGATCCCACAATGAAAATGAATTTTTATTATGCATATTACTTTCTTAAAATTAGAAATGCGTCGTAAGGATTGAACCCCACAGGTGTGAGAGGCAGTAATCTTAATCGTTAGCCCAAGTACGTATCTACTTCAATTTATAGCTAACGTATAGCTATCAACTCGCATGTTGAACACAATGAGATAATATTATCCTGTTAATGTAATCAGGATCAGGTATTAGTCATTATGCCAATAATTAGAAGACATGTGATTGATCGTTTAATTATCCACTTGTAGTGAGACTAAAACGGGCCGTGATAATTGCCGGGCGATGTTACTACTATTGGAATGCATCATTATTCAATTAAACAACGTTCTGGCGTTAATTACCTATGGGCTTGGAAACTCATGGTGATACTTATTCCCGTATCCAGTAGTTACCATAATACCTCTAATCCACATTATCAATGAGGAGGATCGAGAACGTATTTGTAAATGTGGTATTGTTGTAACAATGTGTTTTGCTTGCATCGATATTACAATACGATACGATATTACATACCACAAAATAATGCAGCTCTATTTTTATCTTATATATTTTTAAAGGTGGGACTATAACTATAGTTCGACCTTTACTTGCATTTCGGTTGGACGGACGCGTTTGCCGGCTGCACTTTAAAGCGAGGCGACCTTAGTCCTCAGATGGCAACGTATCTCCGTTCGAGCTCAGATAGGATTTCGGTTGTGTTTGTGGTTGTACGTGCATGTATAGGGCTGCCATTACTTAACATTAGGTGGTTTGCATACTTGTTTGCTGCTCTTCTCATATAAAATATATAGTACTGACTATGCATCGATCTCTGGGTCAGTCAATCATATTACTCTTTCATACTTTCTTTATATTCTTAATAAATTGTAGATAACATATGTAAGTAAATATTCCCTTATCAGGTAACATTGTGCTCGACACGCTTTTTTAATTAAAAGTGGAAATTAAAATTTATCCTATCGCAAATATTTCGAATCACGTTGATGTTTGCCACAAATTAATTATTTTTAAGCTTTTAATCGAACAAGTTGTCAAAGATCGCAATTTTTTCCAGGAAAATCGAAATAATATACAGTTCCAAAACTATGCTCCAATACATATAAAATAATACTTTTATAACATAACAGTGAGTTACTTGGCGACCCGTTTATCAGGTGTTTTCAAAATGTCTTAGGACATCTGCTACTGTTTTATCCTCTGCATATATTAATAACAAACAAAACTAAGTGGATGACATATCTTTCCAAGTACACAAGCGTGCCTATCGGTTACCTATTAAACTCTCGACTGTTTGCCGTTGTTTCGCAACAGCTGTATCCGCACGGAAATTTCATAAAATCTGATACAGCAGACCAACTGCGAACCGAGCGTACGGAATGTTTGGATCGCTTATGCGTATCATACATTTGCAGGTTGTGGTCAAAACATTTAGAACAATAAAGGATTTGGAAACAACTTGCAACAAAGTTGTACCGTGCAGTTTCAGCTCGCAGGCGATCTAATATAATTTGTTATGCAGAGGTATTAACGCAGACTAACTCACAAAATACATAATAGGAATAGTGAGATTGCGACAAGCATTGTTTTGCTCTGGGGCGGTGTGGCCATGATTAGAACCAATCTGTTTGTCTGTGGACTGTGTTGCAGATAATTGAGGAACCCCCTAAAAATCGTTTACAGACTTCACTTAGTAACCCTCCCACTCACTCCCACCACCCCACTCCCACTTAGTAACTCAAAAATAATCGTCTAAGACTTTCAAAGTAAACTATTCGTTGTCGTCATTGCAACTCGTACAAACACTATATCTTGTTCTTTAAAATGATCAGATCATCTTCAAATAGCTAGACTGGTTTCCTTTAATCATAGCTAGGGACGCTCCCGATGAAGTCTCCTTTCAAACAAGAAAAAGCTAAATAAAAATAGGTTCATTCGTACTACGTACTACTACGCCACGGTACTACGATGCCACAGACAGATACTGAGACAAACACGTCAGACTTATAGCATTCCTCTTTTTGCATCGGGGGTTGAAAAAGACGAGACCCATAGACAACCGATGATTTAAATTTGAATACAACATTTCGAATCACCTTTCCACCGAAACTCCTAAATTGTTTGATATTATAAAAGAGTTGTAAGTGTTTTTTTCCGATTTAATAATATTGTGTCTAGTACCTGGAAAATAATTTGCGTCTTTAATACTCCTTAAGACCTAGATTTTCTTTACACTAGAAGAGTATCAAATATGCGCGCTAAAGTTAAAAGGACACTGCCGATTATCAACATCTACGTTCAATATCAAACAGAATAAATCTCGAGCTCTAGTAGTCTAGTAGTAGCTCTCTGCGTAGATACTTTTAAGGATTGAAAAGATTGCCTTATTTATAAGTAAGTTTACCGGCAACGACGCCCGTCCTACCCTATTTCTATAACTTTACGAAATATTGCTAAATAAACTTATTTTTTTACTTAGATATGGTTAATATTCAAACTGTTGGCACGTCGAATGTTCATTGGGTATCGTAATTAAGTGCTTGATCTGTCGTTACCAAAGGCGTAGTTGGACAGGCAAAATAATTACAACGTGGCTCTGAGCAGCATAATTGCTCAATTATTAACACGTTCCTACAACTGCCGTGACATGTATGTAGTTTAATACATGTGTAATTATAGCTGTGACCATTTTTATTACCATTTTCATGTGGAGAGAGTCAACGAGCATGCAACCGACCTAATGTAACGTAATCGCTGAAGCCCAGGCACCCACATACAACCTCAAATACCACTGAAGGCCTATTTGAGGTCGTACGTAGAAGCTTTGCTATTCGTGACGACTAGGATTGTCGAATTTGCTTGTTCAAGATATACTTCACGCTGGATTATAAGTATGGCAGTTGGTAACTCCCGTATCAAATTTAATTCCTGCCCCCTTTTATAACTTTATTAGGGAAGTAATTTTCCAAAAGAATAGAGGCTTTAAAGCGTGTTTCACAACATTGCGAAATACACAATCCGTAACATATGAAAAGCAGTAGCTTTTTGAACGTAAATAAATAAAACTATGTATTAATAGAGTAAAGCGCATTAAGCTTTTAAATTTTTGGAACGCAATGGAATATTCCTATATGTGCGTTCTACTTCGCTAGACGGATTTCCCTATTATTTCCTGGAACAAAACAAACCGCATAAAGCTCTTACGGTCAAGTTAAAATTCCAGTTTCGAGTTAGTGTTCATTCCGCCGATGCGTGTCGGACGTCCCTACAATATGAACATAGTTCGTTTCAATAACAGAAGCGAACAGGGCCACAATAAAAATGTCATCTGCGGAAAAACGGAAAAAACCGTTGCGGCGCGTTTGTATTTTCCAAGCGTTATTTTCATCTGGCTTATCTTACATACGCACGCACGTCATTGTAAAAATCTATACATTGTACATCTTCATAATACCTCGGATTACGATATACGATCAGAGTTAACAGTTATATTGATTTCCGGTTTATATATCTATTTATGTACAACAAGCTTAACTAAGCACCCCGTAGTGATTACGTCACGTTCGTGCATTAGTACGATGTGCAAAAAAAGCTCAACATATATTGACAACACAATAACAAGGATTAAATACGTTTCATGGAAAATAAGCATATAATACCAAAACTTCAACATCCTAATGCCTTAAAAAATGTATAAATTTGTGTGTGTAAACATAAATATTTGTATTGTATGAATTAATATTTACTAGTACTGGATTAATTATCTAAAATTTAGTTATAAGTAAAATTATATCGATACTGGCGTTAAGTAGGCGCACGCGGGGTTTTGTACGTTGTTGAAGGTTGTTGCATCAAGCAAGGTGCAAGGACATGTCGACTAAGTTAAACAAAAACTGTCAATACATTAAATTTCGTTTCTTGTCATAAAACTGGAATTTTTCAAGGCATTTCGGTGTAATTTATTAGTTAATTCCAACAACACGAACATAAATGGAATAAAAATATTTTTTACCAAAACAAAGTTTATGTGTTTGTTTTCATAATTTCATTAAATTGCCTCAAAAAGAATATATGTTTTCCATGTATATCTATTTTTTGTACACTCCACAGCAAATAGATTACCATTTTTTATGAATTATAATTTTATAAAGCGGTAAAGCTACATCGACCGGGAAAGGACCAACGCTGCCATTACCAACTGTCAAACAATTCTCGTGTTAAATTAATTCAGTATTGAATATTATTATTATAAAAACAGAACAAAAACGCAAAATCAAAATATAAAGGTAGTAAAACACTTTAAAATTGTCAATTTCTCGTTTCATTCCATTAATGTAAGCCTTTTTTTCTATATATGAGCATCGTTCGGAAAAATATAACAAGCGGAAAGCGTTATTACAAATATGTCATTCATGTAAAATGTCCGTGAACCATGGCACGTATTTTTCCACTGAGAATTTTAATCCCACAGATCGTGTTTAATTATAAACTGATATTTTTGCAAATATAACGGACGGTTGATGAGGTTTTTCCAATATTATTGAAGTAATAAATGATCACATCCATGCAATATTGTCTAGCTGTGTCCAAATTATACAGGTCTTAACTAAAGTTATTTATAAATACATTGCTACTCCTAAAAACTAAGTTGAGTTTCCTGTTAATTTATGATAAGCGTTCAAATCAGAACACGGCGCACAATCAGCTCTATATTACGACACGTAATAATTTCGTTGTCATTTTAGCACCCGACGTAAAAGAAAGTAAATCTAATTAGATGATAGGAATTCTGAGGTGAACCGAGAATCCCATATCGGTATCACATTTAAAGTTGACCACGCGTCTCCATCATGAAAGTATATTCTAATAGTTACTAAGGTTCCGTACAACTAAAGGAAGACTTATAAAGTGTATAAAGAAAAGGAACGCTTCGTTTACTTCGCCGTCTATCTGACTGTCAAGTTACTTTTTCTCAGGAATGCATAGAGGCATCAATTTGAAATTAATATCAAGTACTCAATTCTCCAATCCTTTAGAGAAGTGAAAAAATCTAACTTGTCAGTCAATACACGCAAATTTTGAGCAATCAATTTTTGACCAAACAATTCGGACCTATCATTGACGCAATTTAAGCCTACAGTTAATCGTTAGCCAAGAATAATAAAATTTTGTCGAAGCAATGTCTTTTGTAAAAATAATAAATCTCTAGTGACAACACAAAAAACACCATTATAAACCTATTATCATGGAAACCCTGATGCATGAGTTCGACTCATCTATAAATTAATCTTCTATACGAAGTATAACTAGAATGGGTTAGGCCGGACGTAATAGTGAGCGCAACTTTGACGTCCGCTATGAGTATCTCCGGAATACAAAAGCATAGCCGCAAGCATGTTGATACCGACTAAGTTTAGGTAAGCGTTTCCTAGATATTTGAGGCTTGTGGTAAGTGCTACCTGTGTCTAGCCGATTAAGACGTTCCACGTGAGCTATTATTAAATTTCTGCTCATACAGATCGATACAAACCAGCTTCTGACTGAACAAGAATAATAATTTATTAACATCAATTTAATGTTCAAGTGTAGCGTATCTGTCATGAGAAAATTATTTTATTATTTAGATAATTGTATCGCAAAATGTGTACTAGATCAAGCTTATATTATGGTTATTATATAAAATAGAGATATTGATAAAGAAATGACAAATTAAAGGCTGGTCAATGAGTATCCAGTTCATATTGAGTTAGTGATTAGTTGAAACCGTGATTTCAACCAGCACTATGTAATAAAAATTAGAGGTTGTTAATTACAAACTTTCACGCTGTGATAAAACTATTTTTATTTCTACATACAAGCAGCTGTTAGTTGTGATGTGCGAGATATTTTTTACAATTTGTAAACTGAAGATGCGTCGACAATTTACTGAAATATTGTATTCGCAGCATCTGTGTATTATATATGAATACACAGACGTTATGTCCGCCAGTGTTGTAACGCCGACGTAAACACAGGACTTTTGTTCGTCCGTAATCCATAAAAAAATTGTCCGTACAATACACGTGTATACGAGCCGCAAGCGCGTTGCGCCGGGCATTACACAGCAGTGTTGTGATCTGCAGGGAAAGTATTAATCATAATGAATCCGTTAAAGCAAAGGAAAATAAACATTACGATACTATTAAAAATTTTATTATTTTTTTATGAAGCACTTATCTTAAGAAGATTGTTTTTTACATAAAAATTGAGGGAATCCGGAATGCGAGATGAATAAAATGCATTTAAAACGACGTCTGTGCTATTGAAAGCACGCGAATCTCCGCTATTTGAAGAGATTATGCCAAGGGAGGCGAGAAGGAAACTTCACATTTTTCTACATTACAGTATAAAGAATTAATAATATAGACACTTTATTAGTTTTCGTTCCCCAGTCAGGATGGAGTCTCATTTGTGAAATGTTAAACCCCATAATTAATGAAAATTTAAATGACGGAAAATCCAAAGCTTACTCCTTTATATTTACATTTAGAATTTGCAATAAGAGTGCAAGTCACAGTTTACGCATTGCATAAGTTATTCGAATTAATCTACGACTAACTCAGATAAGTCTGTACATTTCTAGTTTAGTTAAACTAATCGCAAAATTTCAGATCGGAAACCCTAATATAATTTCATACAATTAATTCGAAGTATCTTGCTCAACTTCCGAGACTTCTCTAATACATTTCAAAGTGGTTCTACCTTCATTATTTAACAGACACGACTGCAAATTTCGTAATCTTGCATCTTTCGACGCTTACGGAAAACTAATCAACTCCTTTGACAACAAATTAATTAAATTCCGAATGTAAAGTTAAAGCAAATCCAACATGCACGCTGAAAAGATATTTGTTTCCGACTTACTCCTACTGGATTTTAAACGAACACGGACTCAGACTATAATTTAATTCTAATAAATTACCTACTGTTTTAATCTAGACGTATACTACAAAACACAATTATATAATATACACAATGTTTTCAAATTTATGTGTAATAAGGGAAACAAGCTCCTTCTAGATATGTTGTTACCAAATTCAGAAAATGGCATTACAAATAAAATTTCAGTACCACTCTAAATTGACAGGTATATTAGAATTTTTATAAGGACTTTTTTGATGTTGCTTATTCACGTTCGGTTCATTTGATATTCAGCGGAACGGCGACGTAAAATAAGGCCTATGTTAATGTTTACTTTAGCGTTTCACTTGGATGGAGGTGCATCAGTTATCTTAAAAACAAGTGATGCATCACGGAGCGGTGCTTCAGCGCTTTTGAACACGAGAAAATGCCGACCGCCGAGCGACTTAGCCCGGGGCCACAGTGTATCCGCATCAAAAGCTCCGAATACACATAAAATTCGGGCAGCTTCAGAAAAGTTCGTTCGTTTGTGTTGTTATTCTTCTTTTCAAGGGGTCGTATTTCTCGTTTAATTAAAATAGTAATATATGAAATGCTCATCCCCCGCGGCGTTTGTCTTCTGTAAGATTATAAACGACTGACAGAGTTAAACAACGAGGGCGCGGTCAGAAGTTAGATGACTGACCACTGAAGGCTGAATTGTATGCACGTTTCCGTGCATCGCAAGACACGTAAACTATTCAGTCGTGGTTATCGATAGATGTATAAGTGCATGCTATCTGCCGTGCTGCCATGCCTGAACTATATCACGCTGCTCCAATGAGTCAAAATCGAATACTGTATTTCATTAAAAGATTAAAGACATATTTAATTAACGTTAAATCAGTTTATCAGTTTTGAGTGCTGGTAAAGAAGGGACCACATAATATTGGCATAGATGCGGTTTATTTGACTTCTTGTCTCCCAATTAGCCTTACAACGCACGTAGGGCCTATGTTAAGTATTAATGACTATAATTTCAGTACCGAGATGAACAGCTCAACGTGTTTTCCAAAGCACGAAAGCACGCATGATTATGACACCTACTAGCGCTCACCTATCAAAATTCGACTGCTTGATGCTACTACATTTTACCGATCGTTTACAATCTACACAAGCCGCGGAATAAAGCGCGCGGCGAAAATATAATTTGTTTAACACTGACTGCGGCGCGGTATATAATATCGGATCGGATTAGACTCAAGATCTGTGTATCATCTACGAATAAACAGACGTAATGTCCGCCCGCAGGCTTATAGCGCCGACGTAAAAACAGCAGTTTTATTTGCATTGCAACAGTATTTGTCCGTACAACACAGGAGCCGCAAGCGCGTCGCGCCCAGAATTGTTCTAGTCGCAGTAGCAGTGTTCTAGTCGCAGGCAAAGCGTTAAATTCGTATAGAATTTGAATTCCCTTTTGAATTTGAATCTATAAAAATGCCGGACGCATATTTAAATTGATGTAGTTGAAATAAAATTGGAATCCTAGTTGGATGATTTTTCTTTTTGGTGTAGCGCCACTTCACGCTCACTTAACGCCACAGTAGGAAAAATCCATCGTAAAATAGGGTTGTTAGGCAATATTTTTCTGTTCATCTGCAGTGCCCTATATTGCATATTCAGTTTACAGTAGGGTACTATGGCCCACCAACCCTATTGTATTTTTATTTTCAAGTTGGCCTTTTTTCATGTGATTAACTTCAATTGTTTGATCGGGGCGGTACCGTCGCTGCCTTCATAATCCGCCACGAAGCAACTTTTGTGTTTCGGTTGAAAAGGTCCGTTAGCTGGTTACACTAAAAGCACAGCGCTCATCTCAGCTTTCAGGAGTAGCAACTGGCAATAACATAAGCTTCATTCAAATCCGTCGTAGGTTTCGCGGTAATTTCCAAAAAAATATTTAGAAAAAATCGTGTACCTACGTAATAATCCTTCGGACTTAATTCAGAATTTTTGAATTCTATACCAGTACCCAGTAGTGGGATTAATGGACTAATGATAACAAATGAATAGTAGAAGATAGATAAATAAGTTTCAGTTTGTGCATTGTATTTATGCAGGGAAACGTTCGTACCCGGATTGCATAATTCGCTAGTAGCTGGATCCTGACGATTTGATTATTGAGTTTGCTCGACATGTAGAGTTAATAACTAACTACACGCGAAAACTGTCTCTATAATTCGTTTATCTCGTTACCCGCAGGCTCTGGGTAACTTACGTGGGTTTTCATATTGTCATGTAGCGTTCGTACGCCGTACCGACTATCATCCACGCCTGATTATTTCTAAATGTCTATCCGCTTGTTTGTATCTCCACTTAGTTCTTTTTAACCACACAAGAGTCATTGATACGGTTTTAATTTTTTCCTTAGGAATCATTCTACCTGTTGTTGAAAACCGTAAGATAATCCGTCTAGTGCTTTCTGAATTTATCGTGAACAGACAGACAGACAAACTTGACGGGGCATTTTGTTTGTCATGTTAACTCTATAGCAACTACAGGTTCATATTACTATCCCAAGGGCCTATAACCATAATCCGTTTCAGCAGTATCGTGTTGCACGTCGCTCCAATTAACCAGTCTTGTACTGCAATCAGACAATTGTATCTGTAAACTGTCTGCTTTGTTTATGTTGAAATAGCAAATTGATAATATCCAGAATACAATACGCTTCAACCTGCGCTAATGCCACCGAAATATAAGCTTAGATGCATATTATAAAGCAATACGAATTAAAAATGCATATATTAAGCGTTTATGATGATTTTTGATCATTGCCGAGTTGTTAAAAATGGCGTGATAATACTTAGCTTACGCGATAGAGTGCCTGTGATTCTGTGTGCAAAGTATTATGTAGATTCAATCAGTATTTTTCGTATTATACACAAAAAAAACTACGAACGTTTAGCTTATTTTACATTAACTACTAAAGAGATCCACTAACTGTATCCGCAGCTTAGTCGATGGGAAAATATGCTCATTTACGTACAAATTAATAAAAAACGTCACTCACGTCGTAACATTTAAGCTACCTCAAATTGTCACTAGCCTCAGAGTGCCTGTAGCTTTTGCCTCATAGGCTACGCGTTATCATGCTGTATTATCATCTTCTTACTGAACAACGACTAACAGTAAAACTTGAGATAACCGCCTTTTAAGGCAAATTTCTCAAGTTACGTATTGTTAAGGAGTCCATGGCAGGTGCTTAAGCTTCCATCGCGTCCAAATCCGTGTGTTAAAACTAGTACACAATATGCATCGAACGACAGAATGAAGCATAGGCGACGAAGCGGGTAATCGCGTTAAACTCGCCGGAACGTTATGACGTCGCCACTACATTGATTTCTTATTTATAGTATATTTTCAAATCATACATGAATGCATCGGGGTCTACAAAAATACCATTATTTTCTTTATTACTATTAATGGAGACATTTTTATATAATGAATTTATTTACTCAAATATAAGAAATCAAGCGACGTAAATATGTTTTTATTAGCATTTACTATGTGTTTGTGCCACTTGGCTTTGAACTCGCAAGTCAAGGGGTCCAAGTACCAAAAAATACCAAACTATAAACCTATTAATACCTAATAAATAATCCAACGCTTGATCGACGCGGCTGGTGTCAAGAGAACTGGTTCATATCTCGGACAGAGTCTTGCTATTGCTGTTTGGCAAAGAAATGCGGTCTGCGTTATTGGCACAATGCCACACGGACAAGACTCCCTTTTGTTTGTTTCAAATAGGGTTTTATAAATATTATTAAGGTTGTAATTAATTGGAAAATTGATAAAGATTATTTTCAAATTATTGCTGTAATTTTAATTAAGTAAGCATATTATTCAATTTTACATATTCAATCATAAATTATTCTCGTAACTTAAGCGTACGAAAAAAATCTTTCACAATGTATGAAAACAAAGGTGGGAGAAATATGGATCGACTGGGGAGGTACCACGGTCACCCTCATAATCCTCCGGAAATCATTACTTGTGTTTCGGTTGGAGAGGTGCGGTTGCCGGCTACACATTGAAGAAAGGCGACCTTTTCAGTCCTCAGGAGTAGCACCGTAACTACGTTCTAGCTCAGATAGGATTCCAGTCATGTCTGTGGCTGTAAGTGGATGTCTATGGGCTGCGACTACTTAAAATCAGATGGTTTGCATGCTCGTTTTCTAATCTTCTCTTGAGAGATCTTGAGAGTTCTTTACTGTGATCATCAAGTCGAGGAAGTATGAAAGCGTTATTGTGTATTCGCGGTGGAGCAGTGGAACACCTGTCAGGATTTTACTCAGTTGCAACCCAATGTAACCTTGCGTTCGCCCTGGGGCGGAAGGTGAAGTCCTCGTTGAGAAATTACCTGACCATAAAAAAAAGAAAAGACAAAATTATGATTATCATTAACGTTATTATCATAATGCTGAATATGGGTCTAATTATTATCGGAATTAATCCACTATGCTAGTCAAATATGGCTTCACGTAACCCCACTACATGAGTACACCAGAGAGGAGGCGGGCAGAGACGAGTGTCGACGCATTGTGAAGTGCGCCAGAAGGCCAACACGATGACCACGACCGCTCTGTCAAGAGTGTAACGCATAAGAAGAAGGCTTCACAGGCTAACAGGCTATGAGGAGTTCTCAAATATGTAGGTTCCTCACGGTGTTTTCTTTCACCGTAAAAGCAGGTGGAAATTAAATTAATTATGTAAAAGTTATGTGCGTACATCTTTAGATATGTAAGTCTTTTGTGCTCGTGTATGTGATTAAACTCCTCCGTATGGCTGGGCCGATTTTAATGATTTTTGTGTGTCTTCAGGTGAATACAAGAACGGTTTAGATTCTCAATTGAACCCATTAGATGGCACTGAAATCGAATGCAAAGCTGATATTTCTGAACTTGATTCCAGTGGAACCTGGCATGTTTTGCAAAAAAATACTTACAGATTTTGTTCAGTGCGTAACAACGTCCGCTGAGTCCACTAGATCTTCCATTTGAGAAGATTTAATCTTAACCACTGGGATCTCTGCTAATATTATTCCTTTGAAAGTCCTACGTATTCTAACAAACAAGGTATACATATATTCCTCGCTCATTTTAACTTTAATTAATTGAACCCGCATATTAAATGATAAGTTAAATCAAATCTGGTCCGTACAAAAGTCCCAGGCGGCCTGGGCGTAGGTTTACGGTACCTTTATTCATAAAACTTCTGCCAATTATAAAAACTTAATATAAAATATATAATAAGAATATATTAAAAACAAAAGTAACATACGTCATGTTGCTATAATATTCTACTTATTATTACTTGTGGCTTCGGTTCCATGATTATTTTAAAAGGCAAGAAATATACATCCATCCTTCATTCATAGATATAGCGTAATATATTTTATGCTAGATGTTGCTTTAAAGCTACATAAGAATGGAAACTTATTCATATAGGTCACGTGGTTTTCACGTAAGGCAATAGGTAATAATTAAAAAATTGTGAATCGGTCTATGTTACTAAATATTCAATGTAGAAACACAGTTGTATCACGTGTAGAGATATAAAAGGTAGAACCAAAGTTCGATCAGGGAGGTATCATATAGTACCATATATCCGTCATGCAATTCTTGCTTTTTGTTTAGAGTTGTGGTTGCCATCTACACTTACAATCGAGACAATCGTGTCAGTTTTCGACAGTAGCATTTCCGTTCGACCTCAAATTGTAGTTCACTCCTGTTGGATTTAGATGGCCGTAGACTGGTGCGACTTACAACATGTCTACACGCTCGTCTATTAAACTTCAAACACAAACATAAATGTTTTTTACTCTCAGTGGAACTACGTATGCATTTACCTCGGCACTACAAGACTGGGGGCGGACATTACGTCTGTGTATTCGTAGATGATACACAGATGCTAAAAATACAATATTTCCGTAATGTGTCGGTGTATCTTCAGTGTAATCAAATAAGCTCCAGTTTAGGGCCGCCTTCCCCAATACTGTCCCGATCATATATGTATGTCCGTGCCGCAGTCCATGTGTTAATACGATACTCGACAAAGATAAAGGTGTACGAAACTGCAGCGCTTCCAAATGGGAAGCGTCAGCGAATTGTTGCGTGTTAACGTGATCACCTGCCGGCTCCTTCAGTTCGTTAGCTCCGCATCTAAAATGTAGCTAAAGCGACAAAATATTTTGCAAACGAGTATGCAAACTACCTGACGGTAAGCAATCGCAGCCCATAGACATCCACGTACACCCACAAACACGACCGATATCCCATTTGAGCTCGAACATACATTCGTTGTTACTCCTGAGGACTAAGATGGTCGCTTCGTTTTACGGCGGATTATGTTGGCGGCGGTGGTACTTCCCCGGTCGAACTAAAGTTCTCCCACCCTTTAAAGCTAGCTTTTAGCTATAATATGTTCTATAGTTTCTTACCAGCTTTTAAACCACGCACAAAACAGCGAATCGAATCAATTCATTACTGTTCACTGGGCACAAATTTGAGCGCAAAAATTCGCGAATACCCTCGCTCTTCTTTACGTATCTATTATACGCATCTCTACTTTTTACTCAAATGATATCAATACACGTTACGTTGAAACAGTTGACGGTTTGCATTTATAAGTTATGAGTAACTTTGTCGGTAATTCGCTATTATAAATGATTAAATATTTAGTTTGTACCATATAAATGTACCAAGTATATAATTTTAAGTGATATTTAAATATATTTTCACTTTGAAGATCATTCATATATTCACTTTCAACATACGCTACTAAGTGACGAATATGCATACAGACCTCTTTTTTCGGATATCCGTAGATAGGAACACCAATATCCGGTGCACTATTGCATTTTACCGTCTTGCAAACCGTACCGGTATTTCGATAAAACAGTTTTCGCGTGTTCCCTTATGCTCGAGGATAGAACATTCTCTAACCTATCTCGCTTCGTTATGTAAATGTGTGAACCTGGGAATGCACTACATTAGGACATATTCAGGGGAACATACTCGTACGTCCTAATCTAATGACGATAAGACAGTTGCTCGCGGCGGTGCTATCACAGTTTTGTATAGCCGCAAAACTAATTCTCTAGCTGATTGCTTAATGGATGCAAGCATTAGGTTTCGGATGTTCGAAACCACGGAATTGCTTTATGCTATTCGGTAACACCTGTAATTATGTTAAGTAAGTTTACATAATGACAGGAATTGTGTATTTTCTAAGCGTTAATAACTTCGAAAAACACTAGTTTACTCCGAGGATAAGAATGTCATACTTCTCGTGATTGACCGCAATTTTTAGCATTAGGTTAATACTGCTAGTAAGATTGATCTTAGAATAAATATATGTTCAGGGTACAGAAATTCGATCGTACGATAGTACAACAGGGCGCTATGGGCCGACACGCCAAAAGGATGCTTACTCCCGAGGCGAGATAATAGAATTTCACCAAAAAAATAAAATTATCAAACAAAAGGGCTATATAACCAAAGAGCTACAATATCTATTTAGACCTTACCCTAAAGTGCTCTAAACTAATCTATTATCTTTGTTATGAAATCGTTATTAAAAGCCATGATGAAACGACTTCGAATTTCATAGAATGAGCTTTTGAATTTATTCACAAAACATTCCATTATTACAAAGTTAACAAAAAAAATCACTTTGTGGAGTGTTAAAAGTTACAACGGCTAAATTGAATTGTGCCTTTGTTTTATTAGCTACCCACCGAAACTATCGTACCGCAGACCTTTTGTAACTCGACTAGAAGGCAAATATCTTTTACAAATATATTATTAGGCGCTATGTTAATTTCACCGGCGTAAGCAAAGTTTGGTATATTTGTTTAAAGTTACGAAAGTCGTGAGTGCGTATTAAACAAACTTTTAATAGTTACCTCGCTGTACTAAATGGAAAGCAGTACAAAGAGTAAACGAATTCAAATATAAATGCAATAATTAAATGCTTTCTTCACGTTAAGATTCCCATGTGCCATAGTCAGAAAATACAACACCGAGACTCCGAACAGAAATTTTAATTTATCATTAAGGTGGAATAAAATGAAATACTACTGTTTTTAATTTGAGACACTTATACCTACGTTGACAATTACGTTACATAATTTTATTCCCCGAGAAGGTAATATTAAAGATGAAATACGTCATCTATACATATAAAAGGGTAAGCTGATTAACAGACCCTCAGATCAAAACGTAACCGAAGCCGCTGAACCTAGAAACCTTAAATTGTATAGATATATTATTTATATTGCGAATGTGCACTAACAAAGAAATTTTAGGTAAAAGACGGGTCGACATTGTGTCTAAATATATGTTATATCGTCTTGTGCTTGACCTAAGCTGTGGATCGAAGCTTTATGTATATAGCTGATGAGTAAAAAATGCTTCTATTCCACGTGACCCTATCTTATCGTAAATGCTACATATGCGAGCTACGCATATAAAAACCACAGGTTAAAAGTTGTGAATTTTATTATAGCAACACGAGTATTGAATTAATAAATTTAATTAAAGCACGAACAGATAAATCAAATAAATCTCTTCTCAATTTAATCACGAAACCACAAATGTATTAATCTTTACGCTAAAACTTCCAAATGCAGACTGACAAAACATTAAAGAAGAGGTGGAAAATAAAATGAATATTTCATTATTGATACCCCAAATGTTTTATGCTCACTAAAACGTGCCGCCCATGGTCTTAAATAGTGATTTATGACACAGGTTATCACTTTTTAAAAGAATATTTATTCATTGTTTAAATGGCACAGGTGTTTGGTAACTTTATTAGGGGTGCCTAATACTTTTGGCCAAGGCTGTATGTATTCGTAAGAAAATTACAGCTGACATCTAGAATCTGTAAAAAACAAGAACCGATACGTTGGCACAGACCTACTTGTTCATTACAAAGAGAAAATTTATTTCTAACAAATATGGCAGCCCGAGCACATACCTGGGCAGACAGCGTGGTACTACAAACTACTGTGCGCTAGGAGTAATCAGCGCGAATTAACTTTGCAATGAAATTGGTGCAATTACTCTAAATTTCCTTGTCTACTTCACATCATGACAATGTACGACATGATATGAGGAGACAGATGTTGTTTAATTGTATATTGTGGATCATGAAAGAAATGATATCTAGGAAAATTGAAACTAATTGCCACTATGCTTTGTATAAAAATATATGCACAGTTTTTATTCAAAAGTATTATCAAGAAAATTACTTTATACTCGTGTATGCTTCCCGTGACTAATGAAATCCGTATTACACATTGTAGACTTTTGTTACGTGGGCTACAACTACAAATAAATTAACACTTTCCCTGCGATGTACAACACTGCTGTGCATTGCTCGGCGCAACGCGCTTTCGGATTGTACACGCCTGTGTTTTACGTACAAATATGTATGGATTACCGGCGAACACAAGTTCTGTATTTTACGTCGGTGCTAAAAGACTGCGGTCGGAAACAACGTTTGTGTATTCGTAAATGTTATACGGCTGCTAAAAAATACAAAATTATTTTTTATTATCGGTGCATCTTCAGTCTAGAGAAATAAGCTCCAGTTAGTACTGCCTCCCGCAACGCTGACCCGATCTATTATATGAGCGCCGCGGTCAACATATTATTGCTCTATTAACTAAAAAAAACAATTCAAATCTTACTCGTAGTTCTATAAAATTTTCAGTTTTATGATATTAGTACGTCGGTATAGGAGAACTAACAAGAGAAGCATTCCGCTTGATAGTTATTGGTGCTTATAAAGTACTCTCGGCATCTAGAGTCAACTAAAGTAGCTCCTACCTGTAGGCGATCACAATAACTTCAGACGCCACTCATAATATTTAAGTTAGAACACAATCATGTAAGTAAGTGTCTAACTTCTCTGTATGTTCGAAATAGAACATAACAAGCAAACTCTATTAGTGTAGGATAGAAATAGGAATTTCGACTACTTAGTACCTCTTGTATGGCGGGACGCTTTTAACATTTTGAGTACGAAGCTTATATATTTGATCGAAGCAGCAAAATTCAAAAGCAGCAAAATTGCAAAATGTTGCTTAAAAAGGCGGGGTAACATATAATTATTATTTTAGATTATCACTTAGTTTAGTACTCAGTAACAGGTACAAGTTATTTAGAAAACGTGAAGTAGATGATTTCGGCAGTTTCGCTTTAAAAACTCTAACAAAGGCACAACTGTTCACTTTTATATGATAATGAGGATTATATATACTGTTTTTCCTGAAGCGCGTCGTGTATATAAAGCTGCCAATGTAGGACACGGTTAGAAGCTGGTAGCTGACTGCTAATAGTTAAAAAATTATGCGTGCTTCAATAACTTGCATTAAATGCATGCGTCAATAACTTGTCGGAGGACTTTTGCGTGACTTGAAAACACATGTCATGCGCATTGGCTACTAATCTCCAACTACACCAAACGTATTCGAGCACCGTGGTGAAGCGTGGTATAGGGTTTTCCCAGTTATGCGCTTTAAACAGCACCCAACAGTGTGTTTTTTTATGTGAGAATAGTAGTATACGAGCACGCAAACCACCTGATGTTTAGTAGTCGCAGTTCATAGACATCCACGTACAACCGTAAACACGACTGAAGTCCCATCTGAGCTCGAACGTACATTCTTTGTTACTCCTGAGGACTAAGATAGTCGCCTCCCGCCAAAGTGTAGCCAGTAACCTCAGCTCTCCAACCGAAACATAAGTAATGCTTTGCGGCGGATTATGAGAGCGGCGGTAGTACCTCCCCGGTCGAAGTATCGTTTTCCCAACCTTTAAAAAGGACATAAAAACGGTCGTAGACTTTTTCTTTCAACAATTACAATATTAAATGAAAAAGCTGTTTCACAACATCTCATGATAAAATGCTTTTATTTTTTGCAATTAGAAATGTGTAAAAGCAATGTACTCGAGCCTGACGCAAAAGAAAAAAGGCATTAATGAAAAAAAAATATGAATCTCAAGCTAGTAACATCCGCGTCAACTCAAACAAAAATAACAAGTTGAGGCCGCGTAATGAAGATGTTATTTGCGAGAAAAAGATACTTGTACACGTTAAGCTGTAATGGACGCGTTTCAAGGTGCTTATTTAAGCAGAGAAGCTTTAATTACTAATAGTAATTAGTAATTTTCTACTTAGACTTATCTAATATTCTCTTTAAGCCTTGTAATAATCGTAATGATCTCATGTCATACATGTTTAATACGTAGCTTTGTACTTAGTTTGTACAATCTCAAACATGTCATTAAAAATACGCTTATATATATATACGAGTAAGTCTAGTTGCAAATAGTACCTAATTAGATCGATTTAATCACTCGTAACCAAGCGCGCGTTTCGCTTGTGTTTTCAAGTGAAGTTAAGCGCAGTCGGCAGATGGATGGGTTACTGTTAGTGCTTCGCAGCGCTCGTTAAGCGGTTAGTTCAGATTGTTATCGATCAATGACAGTCATTAAATCTTATCGTAGGCCCTTTGGTCGATTAGAAAATATTGGTTGACAATCGGGTTGCCATTAACCCGCGTATTGGAGCATGTAACATTTTGGAGTAGCGTGATGGAGCATATTTCAAACCTTCTCAACAGTAGCACATATAAGTAGTAACCAATTATTGATAACGAGACAACATGTTGAAGTCGTTGATTTTTGGGTATCGTAAAAATATTTTGTGTCGATACTGAATTTTGGAAGATTGATTGTAATATCAAAGGTACCTTTAATAAGCTTATAATAATAAACTCATAACCGGTCGCAAGGCTATTCTTGTGTTTCGGTTACAGATAATGGTTGCGGGTTACACTTACAAACGAGGCGATCGACTTAGTTATCAGGAGTTGCGCGATGTTTAAGTACAAATTTACATTCTTTATTTTAGACTTTGGTATCCATTAGTTTTTATTATCGTTTCGTTAGAAGTTTGTACGTTGCAGCGACCATTTCACATCTCGTGTCAGCATGCTCGTTGGCCACTTTTTTAACATGAGAGACCTCATAAATGCGTTTGTAGTTAGTCATTTAACTTTTGGAAACTATTCCAGTTGGACTTCTGTGGGCAGTAAGCAAAAAGAGTAAGAAGTAAGTAAAATAAATATTAAAGTAAAAGGGCTGAGGCGGTTTGTTAGCTAGCTAGGAACACTGCAAGGCAGGTTTTATAGCATATTAGCTTACCTACTACGCGTTTCTAAGGCTCAGTCACATTAATTGAAAAATGTGATAAGTAAAAAAAACTTATTTATAAAAAGAAAGAGAGAATTAGAAACCTTTATTTCATATTACTAACTTATAATACAAATGGCTAGTGCAGTTTGTTAGTAAAAAACCTTTATACAAATTTTGAGACTTATCTATCTATCTAATGTTAAACGGTCGCTGTCATCCATAGACATCTGTTAACACTTCAATATCGAACAGGAATAATTCTACTTAAAGTTGCGATGCTACTTCGGAGGACTAAGATGAAACTACTCGAAACAAGGACAAATTTGTTCTACTTAATGATCATTTCCGATATCGAACACGAATCAAAGGCCTGTAACCACGTACAAACTTTAAATGATCGCTAACTATAAACAGACGACGCCGAGTCCAAGTTTCGTTTTCCCGTTCGGAGACGCCGGCAGTAGCTCTATTTAATAACAAGCTTTAAAATAAAAAGTGCAACATTTAACAGGAATGTTATTTAGACTTGCTTCGTTCAATGCATTCCGCGAGCTTTAAATATTGCTCTTTTTGAGTGGTGACGCTCTTTGAGAGGTTTTCCGGAAAGGAAACGAAATTATTTGCGCTGAAATTGCACTTTCGACGTGCTAAAAATTCAAATGAAAGTCTTTTGAAGACTTAAAATCACAAATTTTATCATTTAAGGTGGCATGAATAGCACTATAATTATTTTTACAAAATCTTGCTTCTGGGACAAGATATAAAACCCTTTAAAGTGCGGTTTGTGTCTCGTGAAATTGTTTTATAATATATTTAGCCAACATGAAGGAAAGAAATGTTTTATACCATATCCGACGTCTCATCTACGGTTTTTTAACACATGCAAGCGTTTGTAGCTGTACTGTTTTCTCCTACACCTGCAATCCATCATGTTTTTACTATTTATTCATGATAATATTCCCTTCATGTTGAGTTTGTTTTACAATTTCGAATGCCGCATAAATAAATAAATTTCATATTGGCGAAAAAGTTACCCAGAAAATGTAATGTAGCAAAACGATATTTCCGAAAATGAGTTTAATAATGCTGATATGTTTAATAATGACACTCAGTTAGTGTAAAATAAAATTAATGCTGTCATCATTTAACTAAAATTAACAACACTCGACCCGTCTAGACAAGAGATTACGAAAAATCAATATAAATACATATTTCGCGGACTTAATCCATCGCGGACAATAATCCCTCGTTGATGCGTATTATTTTTACAGTGGACTGTTGTGTTACGCGAACAAGAGTCTTACATATGTGCAGCGACATACGGCATGAAGAAATACTTATCTGATTGCGTTGATTTCTACTTTTTTATATGAGAAGAGTAGGAAACGAGCATGCAAACCACCTGATGGTAAATAGTCGCATCCCATAGACATCCATAGACAATCACAAATATGTGTGACTAAAACCCTATCTGATCTCGAACATATTGTGTTGCTATTCCTGAGGACTAAGATGGTCGCCTCGCTTCAAAGTGTAGCCGGCAACCGCACCTCTCCAACCGAAACAC
>DWON01000352.1:0-35790 GCA_018251015.1 Phocides pigmalion okeechobee | reverse complement strand
TCCATGGGCTGCAGTGACCACTTAACATCAGGTGGCCTGCATGCCCGTTTCTTACTCTTTTACAAAAAAAAAAAAAAAAGAAATATCAATTTTACAGTCATATACGTATGGTCTATTTGTTTAGTTGATTTCAGTAAATGTATTTTTACCACTTTAACGCTTTCCCTGTGGTTTCAACACTGCTGCGTAATTCTGGGCATGATGTGCTTGCGGCTCCTCCACACCTGTGTTGTACGGACAAATTTGTATGGATTATGTCCGAATAAAGTGCTGTTTTACATCGGCGCTACAAGACTATGGGTGGACATGCCTGTATTTGTAGATGATATGCAGATGCTAAAAAATTTAATATTTCAGTAATTTGTCGGCATATCTTCAGTCTAATCAAATGAGCTCCACTTTAGGGCCTCCGCCCACAATACTGACCCAATCATATATACCTGCACCGCAGTCAAGTGTTAAATGTGGGAAACACACCTATTGTGTTTTATTTTGCATAATGTTCATACAGCTTAAACAAATCTGTGTAAATACAAACCTGTACAAGCATATAGGCAAACAGCTGTATTTTCCATATCCATTCTAGTGCTGCTGGTCACAATACTGACTGATGTATGAAATCACTTAGATACCAGCATATTTGCACTTGTCATTTGAAGTCTTATTTGCTTGATTTAATGACTTTTAAGTAGTTAATAATTGAATTTATTTTATGGAACTGATTTTAAATTATTACATTTCAATTTTTATTTAAGAGAGCTGTTATTTATGTGAATGTAATATGTAATATTATATCGCTAAAATTAATAAAACCTCAAAAATAAATCATTGTATTTTATTCTACTTAAAATATTTATCTATATCATAACTAATGTACATTTTGAGAAGGTTCGTTGATTTTGTTCACAATTTCTACAGAGTTTATTCTAAGCATAGTCTGTTGTGCTCTCTGGAAGTTGATCCTCATAAACTGCTTCCTCCTCTTCTTTTTGAAATGTGTCCGTGTGTGAGATAGCCCCTTGGAGATGACAGTGGCGGTAAAAATCACCAAACCCGGGTGGGCAAGGGGTCTTCCAATGAGTGAGAAATCCTTTGTGGCGGCAAGAAGAACTTTGTCTAACCGGATTTTGTCACCAATATTGGGCGGCCAATAACCTTCCACTACTAATAGGTCGCCGTCAGTCACACGCCACTGTTTGCCGAGTAGATGCACTATAGCAAAGTTACGTGATGCTCTCTCTTCAACGAGTTTATTGCAGGTAGTTATTACATCTTTTGTCGTTTTTTCAACGGAAGTATTCGTATTTTTGCTCGGTGCGATGTTTGTAACGAATCTCGACAAAATGCCACCTAGAAAATCATACTGTTTTATTAGATTGAAATATCATGTTGTATAAATGTTATAATTATTAATAAATGGTTCATAATTGTAAGGGCAATATAAAGATTTACCATTCCCGCTATTAAATACATTTTTGAGTCTTTGTAAGCCGCTTCTAATTAAAGACATACTGTAACTTTATTTTATGATTGCATACAGTGGTTTAGGGTCACTTAAAACAAATGTATTTAACAACACTTATTATATTTTTGTGCCCATCTGCAAAAACATAACCTATTTGTTAATGTCAAAGTTGACAATGTCAATATGACGGTAATTTTTTGACTTGACGCTAGCATGACATGACGCCAGTGACAAATGGCACAGTAAGATGATTTTGGTCCTATCAAAAATTTAAAAAGCAATCGATTTTAAAATAATACGGCACAAACCATTATGTACGTAGTTATGATAGTAAATTATAACTTGTACCTTCGTAGCCTTCATTTTAAAAAGTACAGTGCTTTTATAATATCGTTATGCAACTGCGTGCAGAAAACAAAATAAAAAGAAATAAAAAATAGGATAATAAAATATTTGCATAAATAAACATATTCTGAATTCATTTTCCGTATCTTTTGTGTTTAAAATCTGCATGGTATCTATAAATAACATAGTATTGTTTTATTGGGAGTATTGCAGTTCAAAGTGGTTTGTTTTTTTGGATTGAATCGTTTTCGGGAGTTGAAAGACATAGTAGCTGAACTTTGTCAAGCTGGATTAATGGTGATTGATATAATTCACGTACGTTTAGGTACTTTTTAGAGAGTCTCAAACATATTTATTATAATATATTTCATTGTCAAAGCTAGTAAGTGAGCAGTGTGGGTTCGCGTAACTATATTGGTCTGAGATAAGTAGGCTTCTGTGGTCGATAAACAATTGAGATTTCTGATTTGTATTTTGGTGGTTATGCACTTTTCTTTACATGTGCTATTGACATCCATAATACTAGTAATCCTATTGAGGGGTTATGATTTAGAGTTATTGGTATATTTATTATTAGATATCGAAAAATCAAAGGTTCACAAGCGTAAAAGGCGAATGTTCGTACTAGGCTCTAAGTGCTCGTCGCTGGTAGTCAATACGAATAATTGTACCTATACGATTTACTAAAGCTTTATGTTTGTACTTTGTTTTATAAAATTTTATTTATTTACTTGGTACTGTAACTGAAAAAAGCGGATATATACGATCGGGTCAGTATTGTGGGAGGCGGCCCTAAGCTGGAGCTTATTTATTAGACTGAAGGTACGCCGAGAAATTACTGAAATATTGTATTTTTTAGCATCTGTGTATCATCTATGAATACACATACGTAATGTCCGCCCCCCAGTTGTTAAGCAGCAAAGAATATAGTACTGATACAGATAATAATTTTACAAATATCACACACAACAATATTTATTATGCCAGTAAGTAAATCTACTACTACTGAGGGCCGAAGACAAGTTTCAAATAATACAAGAATTGCTTAACATTAGAAAGTTCTATAGCGGTTCATACCTTCTACTTGAAACTTTTAGGTTCCACTGCATTGGAAACTGCAATAATATTTCAACTGTTAAGTCCAAATACGGAATGATTTTGGTGCGAGATGCGTTTGATCGTAGTATGTATATAGTGGTATATATTCTTACTATCTTCACGTTTCCTATCTTCATAGTGGATGCATGTATACACCATCATACGTTGATAGGTAGTAGGTTTAACAATAACTTAATTGCGTGGATATCCGCAATGTAACGCCTATACTACATATTAACTATATTTCAACCTTGTTATCTAATTTACAAATTCGACCTGTTGCTGCGACGAGGTTAGGTGCATAAAACGAACAAATGCCAGAACTATAGTTTGATCGGGAAGGTATCACCGCCGCCCTCATTATACACCGTAAAGATTTCATGTGTTTCGGTTGAATTACACGAACTAAAAGCGAGGTTATTATTTTCGGTCCCATGAGTAGTAACGCCTCTACGCAGGATGTCACACGGCATTTCAGTATTTTTAGAAGTTTGAGGGTTGGTTTGAAGGAGGGAGAGTTGAGGGTTTAAGTCCCGGTTAACATTAGGTGGCCTGCCGGCTCGTTTGCTAGACTTCGAAATTAGATAATGTACTCTTAACAGTACCGTGTTCTAACTAATGGATACGATGAATCAAAAGCCTTAAAAATTGTCATTTTGACCAATTTTTGATGGTGGTGGGTAATTATAGTGGTAGTATTATACATAATTGGACCGAATTCGTTTATTTTGGCCATTATCAATTAATTTTCGTATGTATTTTTTTATAACATAGAATTGAAAAATATGAAAGACATGAAAAAAGATAAAATTTGTTTAAAATTCTACAATCTGGAATACTTACTACGATAAAATACAACGCGGTAAGCTGTGATATATAATTATTTAACACTTTCCCTGCGGCTTCAACACTGCTGTGTAATTCTAGGGGCGACGCGTTTGCGTCTCTTACACACCTGTGTTGTACGGAGAAATTTGTATGGATTACTGACGAACAAAAGTGTTGTTTTTACGTTGGCGCTACAAGACTTGCGGCGGACATTACGTCTGTGTATTCGTAGATGATACACAGATACTAAAAAATATATTTCAGTAATTTTTCGCTGTATCTTCTACAATACAATCAATACTAATGATTACAATAAATGCCGCCTCCCGCAATACTGACCCGATCCGCGCCGCAGTCAAAGTGTATATAAAGTGCCGCAGGTTGTAGGACCTGTGAAGAAGTTGGTCTACGTTGTTATCGACCGATGGTAGTCGTTAAACCTTGACGGAGGCTCTATAATTATATTGAAGTTGCGTGGGAAGTATGCAAATAAAGATAAAGTTAGGCCGGGAAGATACCATTGCTGCCCTCATAATCAATTCGTGTTTCGGTTGGAGAGATGTTTGCCAGGTACACTTAGAAGTGAGGCAACTTTCTTAGTCTTTAGGAGGAGCTCAGAGCTTCAGACTTGTTTGAGGTTGTATGCGGACGTCTCCGGGCTGTAGCGAATACTTAACATAAGTTTGATTGCATTGTTTGCTAGTTTACTCACAACAAAAAAATATCCGTTTAACAGTCTTCACACTTGTTTACAGTAATGTTTGAGACTACTGCTAATAAATGTAGATGTAGCGGTCGTCCTTCTTTTATGGAATTGCACATAGTTCAAATTGTTAAATGCGTTCGAACTGTTTAATTTTACTCATGGGATAAATTTGGGATAGAACCCAATCAAAAGTTTCAATTAATTTAATTTGATGCTAAACTGCAGTTAACTATAAGTAAATTGCAGTAGGTAAGAAGTATGCAAGGTCAACTTTAAACGTAACATTCATAGAAAGTCTAAATAAAAGAGCTAAAACCTCTATATGCACTAATGACGCCTGCAGATATGAATAATTACGTTCCGCATTAGGTGCAGATTCCAAGTAATATAACAAGGCTTTTTGAAAATCCAGGTGCATTTTCCCGGTGTATATGAGGCTAAAAGTTCGGTCATTTCCGCAGGTTCTCGGCACTCTTCGGCGGCGTCTGGGGTGCGTTGCCATGCCGACGGGCGGGCACGCGGCTCGCACCTCGCCTCGCCCGCGGCCGAAAATAAACACGACAGAGCCTCAGCATGGGGACCAGGGAATCTAAACTTTGGGTTTAAAGTGATATTGGGTGCCATATAATGTTTTTATAATCTGTGAATTCCTAGAAGTTACAAAAACATTTACTAGTAACTACGCATTAACTTGCAAATATCAGTTTGAAACTGACTTTTGCTAACTTTTCTTCCTCTACGTCCCTGAAAAATTTTCGCCCTAATTTGGTGCACCGAGCCTGAAAAGTTGATAAGATTCCCGTTGAGTCTATCAATTAATTTCAGTCATGGATTGACGAGTTCGGGTGGCTTTTTTGAATTTTCCGAAAGTTGCCGGAGCTAGGCTGTTTGCTCGGAGCCGGGCCCGGAGCGATTGCGGGAGGGTCGGGGGTGGTTCGCGGGCGGCGGGCGTTCAGTGCGCGCGCATCGCTCGCGCGTCAGTCGCTGGGCGGCGCGGGCCGGCGCACGGTCGATAGCTGCCGCGGGCACGGCCATGTTGCGCGACGCGTGCACGCGCAAGCGGCCTCGACGCGCTGCTGTGTGAGTGTTGTGTTGTTGTGTGGACGCCTCGCCCCTCGCCGACGGCACGGCGCCTTGAGCTTTCGGTCAGTATCACGACACATGTGTTCTAGGTTTTCGGAAACCGTGCCCACACGAGGGCCCCGGGCTCCCATTGGACCTCACCGATTGCCTATGACAGATGCAGGTAAAATGTAGAGCGAAAAATTAATTGGGCCGCCAGATGAAAAAAATGCGGATGATTGTCACGTTTCAATTTTCAATTTATACACGAGTGTTCTAGTTTTCGAACGCGATGAAAAATATACAAACATTTTCAAAACTCCATCAACGCGGTTTACAGATTATACTGCGCTATTTATTTTCAATATTGTCCGGGTTTTATAGAAGCCCGTAGAGATATTTAAAACACACTACATTTTGTATGAAAGATTTTATCACTGAATACGTACTCATTTGGCTGAACGCACGTCGTGACAGATGACGTTAAAGCTTACCCTACATTCCATGTCGGGAGCTTTTACTAACATTTCAATTATCTTAGCAAAATGAGACACATTTCATACATTTTCTGAATATTACGAGGGAAAGGTCTGAGCGGAGTAATTAATAGATGTATAGTCAGTTAGGGCGATAGATATGTAGCGTGGTCCATTGAAACTTCATCTAAGCTCGCTACAATCTAGGCTCCGCATACATACCTAGGTGCGCTAGATTTGATGAGATAGGAAATGGGATAAAGTTTTAGCGCTGTGTGCGAACGTTTTATACAATGTTGATTGATAGTTGCGCTTTAATTTCGAAAGCTGTACTACTGGAAGAAAATGTCTAATCTTACATCTCTCCTGTTTATTTTGGTCACGTTGTCACGTTTGTTGTATATTACAGGTCAATAATATGTAGTTTTCAGTAATCAGTTACTTTTAAGATTGCCTTTTAGACAGGATTTTTCATAAAAATCTGTATTAGATATAAAGTTGGTCAGAAGAAGCTATTTACGTATTTAATTCAACCACGTGGATTGCAATTAGGTCATACTATATGCCGTATTAATATTCCTTCTCCAAGTTAATCAAATAGACGAGATAATTAGAGACAAATATTTTTTATCTTGATTAGATGGGAGAATCCTCAAAACGTATAAAACTTACTAAAATTTGCACTAATTAGTGCCTAGTTAGTGTTAACGTTATCTACTTGCCCGCAGCTCAAATCGTAGTTCTAAAATGTTTGTTTCATCATAGTAATGCCTTATTAACAAACAGGCGGTAAAATCAAGGTGTGAGAACTATAGTTCGACCGGGGAGGTACCACCGCTCTTCTTATAATCCGCCGTAAAGCATTATTTGTTTTCCGTTAGAGAGGTGCGGATGCTGGCTACAAGGTAGGCGACCGTCTTAGTCCACAGGAGTAGCGACATTTCTACGTTCGAACTCAGATAGGATTTCAGTCTGTTTGTGGTTGTACTCAACATCAGGTGGTTTGAATGCTCGTTTGCTACTCTTCTCACATAGATAAGGCTCAGGTTATAATACACCGAGCTGCCTAACTTTGGATTGGTGCATTTCACACACCGCTAAAAAGTCTGTGAAAGGCTCTCGTATGGTATTGTTCTTTGCGATTTTTCCTTCATAATTATAGTAAGTGTTAATGTATGTGACTTCGGCTTGGAACCTCAGATCCTTAGCATACCAGTTGGAAGTTTATATAAGTTTATCACAGCTCTGCTTTATGCTCGTTTATATTGCTTTTATTTTGGTTTTTATGATAACAAGTAAGCAGTGTCTTAGAAAGTTTTGCTGTTAAATAATAATAAAAAGATTCAGTATTCTGACAACTCTATATTCTTCAAAAATAAACGTAGAAACTTTAATACAGATCCTCTACTGAGGTCGATGGGAGTTATTTCGTTGTGTCTCGTAGCGAAGCCCAGTTGCCCATTCTTGAAAGATTTGTCGGACCTGTAAGTTTTTCAGTTAAACTGTAACTTCTTTAAACAATATCACAGGAGCTTAACATTTATAAAACAAAAGAATATTGCCACCGCAGTCGAATAAGAAAATATTAATCACCTTTGACACAAGCTTAGACGGCTGCTATAAACTCTTTAGCAATTATTATTTTAATAAATATTTCTTAATGAGATGGTTATTATAACTATAATTATCCATTGCTCACTTCAGGAATGATATATCGTGATAATATACAGACTGTCTCCAGCCTAGATGCAGAAGGATTCTGTATATAAAATGTTGATGTAGATTAAATTAATACTCTTGACGTTATAGAAAAAAAAGTAAAAAAAAATCTACTATTTTTAACTTTCATAACAGCGGGGAATTGATGTTACATTGACATATATGTAATATGTTTATTGCATAAACCAACCATTCCTTTACAAAAAATGTTCAGCATTGGTTGATAGTTTCATAGAAGCAAAAAATTGTATCAAAAGCTTTCCTCTTCGCGAAATTTTACCGCTTTCACAACATCTGACTTTGCTGCAATTATTATGTCAAGCAAGTTATCTAATGAGTCTTTCCAGCTGGGATTTTTTGTGGCCATTATAAAGCCACTAGCTTATAAGATGTTATCTTGGCAGGCGCTCTTCCAGCGTCAACCTCCTATGAATATTTTAAAGTATATTAGTGCTGGATAGGGTTCCTGGGAATTAAGTTAATATGGAAGCGCCTGTAGCTCTGTGGAGATGGCCTAAGTGAGGCAATACGTGTTTTTTGTTACTTATTTTTATTGGGCTGCTTTTTATTTGACAGCACCCTTAATTTATTTTGATTGATTCAGTCTGTTATAATTACAAGCAATTTTTATGTGTATGCGTACATTTTTTGCCATAAAAGTAACTTACACACTATAATACAATAGAATACATATACTACAGTACATACATGTACTACAGTACATATATACATATACTACAATAGAATATCGTGAGATTTGGTTTTAAATCATATCTTTGTGGAAGTCATATATTTTACTATGTAACTGGTACTCACGATTAATGATTTTTATTGGTCAATATTTCGAACCACTTCCATGACTGTTTCGAAATTTCGGCAATAAAAATCGTTAATCGTGAGTACTCGTTACATAGTAAAATAAAAATATAAAATCGTGAGAATTGTTATTTTATGTGTCAAGCGAACTTTCAATCTAAAACTGGTCGAAAGATAAGTCTACATTTGGTTATTATATCACTCACGTAGGTATATTGGTATATTGGTACATACATTTTGTGAATTTTACAGAGAGAAAAATCAAATATTGATAGGATGTACTGTAAAAAGTACTTATTTATTTTGAAAAAAAATAACTGACTCGTCTCGTTTCGAAAACTACGCTATATCATTTTTCCTTTCTGTGTATAAATTATCAAACAGCTATGCAGTATAAACACTGGGGATATATTGTGAAGTGAATATTGACTTGCCTTCGCCTATATCCATACACTGTATTTCAATGTATATGCGATAACAACGATGCAAAAAGAATTCCTCCTTCCTCTCATGTTGCCAATGTCCATAGGCGACGGTGTTTGTTTTCCATCGTTCGGGCAGTTTGCCTCGTAATTAGGTCGATTAATAATGAGAAATATTTGTAATTGTTTTGAATACACCTTTTTAGCAGTATTCGCCTTAAACTTAACTACGGCCGTTCGCTGGGATAGAGTCGCGTAAAACGAGTCATGGCCATTCAATAAGAAGTTCGTTAAGTGCACGTTGCACTGAATGTGTTCTAGTTTAGTGTTATGTTGTGTAAAATGCATTACTCTTATCGAGACGCTACTATGTTACCGAGTCAAATTATTGTTTATTAACACGTACTTAGAAAAATGTTGTAGGAATAGCTAAATCAGACTTTAGAGACTTTATTATTTTGTTTGCAATAAAGGAGGAATTGCATAAATAAAAGCAGAAACAAGAGACGGAAAAATATTAAAACAGCTTACTCTAGAATTCCCTATTCCCTATTGTAGACACACGAAAAGATATATGGGCGTCGATATTTGGAACCGAAATTAAATCAGGGTTAAAAAAGTTTAAATATTGATCTTTCGTAATGATTATCAGGCTATACGTTTCATTATTGGGGACATCATTAGTGTATTGAAAATAATACGGGCGTAGATTTTTTATAGAAGTAGAAAACAACTTTCAATGGTAAGTGTTCACTGCATCTAGTTCACGGAAGTGTATTGAAATTGAAACATAACGTATATACATTTTTATTTTTGTTAAAAACATAGCAAACGAGTGTGCAGGCCACCTGTTTAATGTTCTCTACAGCTCCTGGACACCTACAGTCAATCTCAAACAGGACAGGAGTCTTGTCTGAAGTCGCACATGTGTTACTGTTCTGTGAGGATTGATAAAATTTCGTTAATAATTTACAATACACACGTTACTGAAGTATAAGTCTGTAAACTTTTTATACGTTAAATAATACTCCATGTTTGGATTAATATTTTATATAGTAAATAATTAAATAGAAATTATATTTTGCAACGAATTATAAAATAATTACATATAGTTTTTATCACATAGTAAAATTAAATGTTCAGTGCAATAGAAAATAACATTTATGTTTACATTTATATCCCGTATATCGTATTGGAAGCCCGGAAGAATCCCGGCTTAGCGTATTGACATGTTTCGAAACGCGAGATGCAAATCGCCGGCTGAATCAAGATCGGCGTGTAAAATATATCCCTTACCTTCGCAGCTATAAAATCGCCCGTAAACCACCGTCGTCCCGGGGGACTCGGGTAACCTCGGGCCACCTCGGCGAACCTCGGCGACACACCGTGTTTAACTATGCCAGTTAACGATGCAATGAAAACCTTATAATGTACCGCTAATTTGTTTATTGGTGTGCGTTGTTTACATTCGAGATTCGGGCACCAGATTAAAACTAAGAGGCAATTAGTTTGCTTCTTGGGTGGTTGTTAATAGTTTTCCTGTTTTGTTCGTGCAACTCCAGTGGAATTGTGCTTTGTAAAGTTTAAAGGGTTCGAAAGTTTGAAATTTATTGCATTCGGTACAAATAAGTGAGAATTCAAAGGCTTTTGTTATAAAAGAAAATAATAAATCTCATACTTATATCTTTTTCCTTTATAATATTATTAATAATTTTGTACAACACATGCATTATTTGTATGTTTTCAAAATAATTATAACATGGTAAAATACAACGAGATGGGTGTTTCGTGGCAGCGTAGAACTATCAACAAACGACCGCACCGGAGGTAGTATTAACTTAGCTCAGCATTGGTAAACAGAACAAGCGGAAACTGTGCAAATTGGTGTAATCATGACTCTTAATCAAAGCAATGTGCAGTGATCGTAGACCTGCTACGGTACACCGCAATAATCTCAGCATCGTAGCAGATGCCGTAGCTCCGTAGAACGCCATCACAGGCATAGCTTAGCGATGTGGCTCGAACTAATTGCTTCGTCTGTCGTCACATCAACCACGTAGACATCTTAATCATACATCAGTAGCCAAAGTCAGGCGCCTGTTATTACAGTCCACTGTCGTGATTAAATTTTCGTAGGCAATCCATCTTCGTCCCTTAGAGATCTTAGCATAGCATTGAAGATGGTTTAACAAAGTAAACAGCTTCTATGGAGCATAGTTTGCGCGGTGAGTTATAATCGCCTTGACTACCATCAAATTCATCGATACGTCGTACCAACGGGAAGATGCTAGGTAGCGTTATTGGATGTTGTTAGATTCACATTTTCCTTCCTCGCTTTGTTTCTAATGAGATTGATGATATCGATATAAATCTTCTGTAAGTGTCAAGAATATTACATTGATTCTGGTTATTAGATTCTTACACGTATGTATTTCACTAACATTATTTATCCCAATCCCTGCAAATTCTTCCGTAATACAAAACAGTAGCGGATTCTTACTATTGGTAATTATATTGTACCTATTACTGGCCGTAATTACTTATTGAAAGGAAATGTGGTGTTGCGTTGTGCCGACAAAATATATAAAAAAAATAAAACGGGCAGGTATTTTTTCCAACTAGTATAAAAAAAAAAAAAAGGGTGGGAGAACTATAGTCCGCCGGGGGGGGCCCCCCCGCCGCTCTCGTAATCCGCCATAAAGCATTGTGTTTCGGTAGGAGAGGCGCGGTTGCTGGCTATATTTCGAAGCGAGGCGACCATCTTAGTCCTCAGGAGTATCAATGCTGGAGGTTGCTACGTCTGATTGAGCAAATGCTTGCTACGTCTAACGTAGCATAAGCGTGCTACGTCAACCGTAGCATTATCTTCGTTCGTTTTCGACAACTTTAGTTAAATACGTCAAACGTAGCAAGAGCTTACTACTACGTTAGTCGCAGCGCTAGCTCGCTACGGTAGACGTATCATTTAGTAATTTTTGTAATGAGATTCTTAAATGTCCCTCATGACTGTTTACTTACCCCAATTAATACTGAGGTCGCGGGAGAAATAAAAATAAAGAATACTAACTTTTCTAGAACGGTATTCTAGAAAAAACAAAGTAACTAATAAGGAAATACATAAGACGAAAAGATATAAGATATATTAATGATACCAGGACGAGTCATTCGGTAATTAATTATCTTGGTAAATAAATTGATATGCAAGGGTGTGAACAGAGTTTTATTACAGAAAGCAGTCATGAATATTAAAGCATGCAAGTAACTTTTGATCAATTATGTCGGGAAATACCAGTATCATATGTAAGCGTTACAGCGTATTTAAAACAGTAATTAATTTCTTTATTAAAATAAAAATATGAGAACATCAGTTTATTGTTTCACTAATTACAATGCAAGACAATGTTCCCGCATTGCTGCCGTTAAAAGGTAGGTATTAAATTGTGAAACAAAGGGTTAGCTCTCAAGATAGCAAAGTTTTCTTTATCTAGTAAATACTTTTTTAATAAAACTAAATAATATTTTTAAAATTTATGGTTAGCAAAATCTGTATGTCTTTTGTTTTCACTATTGTGCAGAGGATAAAAGTTTGGCTTATTCCCATTTGTGCCTTTGTTGGCCACACACGTTTATTTAAGTGAGGAAAACTTGGAAGAAGTACCTTTCACCAAAGGGCCGATGAAGGTTATGTCGGGCTCCAACTGATTAAAAACCTAACGAATGTTTCACAGCTCCTCCAGAGCTTCGAGAACGCTCTCGCATACGTCCGTGGCAGTGGCATCCAGCTTTGCCGTACTCACCTCAGGGCTATACCCCCAACACACCGATGGCGGCGTGCAAAATACAGGTGTAAATTTACTTCAGTTGTACTAGATAGTTGATATGTGATATTATTATTATCCTTAATATCTCTTATTTTAAAGTATATATACATTTTTATACTTGCATATTATATATACGAGAAGTACGAGTTTGCTGTCGTCTGGCTATACTAAGCGATACTAAGCGGTCGGTGCTCCCTATAAACATGCGCGATCAACTTTATGCAGAATAACTAATGAAATAGTGGATTAAATAAGCGTGACAATATTGACAAATGTTAGCAGTAGTCCGCATGGGCACTGATCTCTTTTTATTGTTTAGACTAGCTTATAGTATTTTATATATATATAGGTAGTATTTTATAAGTGATTATTCCATTTTATGTTACGTGTATGATTTCACGATTTGTGATTGATTTAAAAAGAGTGCCGAGAGTTTTTTACCACCGGCTTTTTTCACCAGGTTAACCTTAACCAACAGGCGCTCAAATCCGATGTACTGATTTTACATTGTACCCTTGTCATTCATTAAATTATACAGTGACAATTAAATAAAATATTTGAATTTTAATTATGTATCAGTGCCTGGCTCGTGATTACAACTAAACTGGCCGTAAGTGGGCCGCCGTATAACGCTCGAATTATAGTTCTGCCACGTATTGTACAGCACTGCCGTCTATAATTATATAAAAGAGTGACCGGTACGTGATCGCACTTCATACGAGGAGCGTGCTTGATGAATGAATATACCACTCAGAGGCCTCATTGCAACACTGAATTGAAAGTATCGGACGTTTAACGTGACAAATTTTAACAAGTACCGTTAATATTGAAGTTGTTTCGGGCACGGACGCGCAGTTTATATTTTTTATTACATATTTTAAATCTTTATTTCTATATTATTATTTTTATTCCTATATTATATCTTTGGTATAACAATTTTTCGACCACCAGGCTAAGCAAATGTGTTTCGGTTAAATAAGTTCGGTTGACGGCGGCACTTAAAAAAGAATCCATCTCAGTACTCAAGATTAGCCACGCATCATCATACTAACTCAGAAAGAATGTCCTGTTTGAGATTGTATATTTATGTCCATGACAGTTCATTATAAGGAGTTGTTTAGTACGTCAGTACGTACTAAACCACTCCTTATAATCAGTCCAATCTGAACTTGTACGAAGATTCATTACTGCTGAAAACTAAGTGTGGACTAGGAATGGTGGTCTCATTTCAAAGTGTAGCCGTCAATCGCACCTCTCCAACCGAAACATAAGTAATGCTGTACAGCAGATTATGAGGGTGGCAGCGGTGCCACTCTGGTCAAACTCTAGTTCTAACACTGCCTACGGTTTTTAATTTTTTTGGATCACATATATGTACAGTGGTAAAATGTTGAGTTACACGCAGTATAGTAGGAATAGAAGTAAAAGTCGTGAAGATAGTGTAAATACCTATATGAAACGTTTAAAAATTCACATTTCCTTATGAAAACTTTAAGCAAGTTTAAACTGGCATATTTATAAAAAACGACTAATATCTCCTTAGACGCGACCGCGACAAAATTCGTTGGAATTATTAAAACCGCCGCAAAAAACACGCCGGGACCGTTGTGCAAAAGTGGCTAAGTCGTAAAATAAAAGTTCGCTAAGCACTCCCTCGGTAACGTGCTTCCACCGACTATCTGCGTTTTCGTAAATTTGGGTTACTCTCCTTCCGCACTTATTACACTTTGCCCGCAGCAGAATCAATTGTCTTTGCTTAAACTGTTGTTTTGTATTTAAATCGCGAACTATTTGCTGAAGTCTTTTTCTGTGCTTTCAATTGTGGATTGTTTTTTCAACTTGCCTTCGAGTTTAAAGAATCTCTATATTTACGTTATGAGCATAAAATGCTTTTTAGCGTTTATAAAAAACAAAGAAAGTGGATTTTTTATTGCGAAAGAGTAAGAAGTAGAAGTAAAAAGTATAAATAATAAAAAAATATATTGCGATGTAAAAAAATTGCATTTGCGTTTTTTTTTTCATATTGCATTGTCATTCGTCCTTGATACGTGTGCAAAGTTTCAATATCAGACATCTGGAAATTGGTGGTTTTTTTTATTGCGAAAGAGTAAGAAACGGGCATGCAGGCCCCCTGGTGTTAACTGGTCACTGCAGCCCATGGACAATCACGTCAAATCTCAAATAGAACAGAAGTTCTATTTAAGGATGGACGCGGATGCGTTCCTACTCTTGAGGACTAAGATGGTCGCCTCCAATAATGTGTATCCGGCAAGCACACCTCCCCAACCAAAATACAATACATGAAGAACATGTTGTTTTACGGCTGGTCATGAGGGAGGCGGTGGTACCGCCCCGGGCGAGCTCTAACAGCTCTACCACCGTTTAAATTTGTACTTAATACTGTAATAACTACACTAGTAGTATAATGTAAATATTTTCAACTTATTCGATATATGTACGATATTATACTTTTATTTAAGTTTGATCGACGTTGCTGGTGATAATAGGGCTAGTTTATATCTTGCGCAGAGAAATTGTGATCTCTACTTGCGATCTTTATTTAGCATTCGCTCGTTTTATTTTAATCAGTCTATAAATAAAATAGTTATGTCATTTTAAAAGTTGCCCTGTGGGTACATGTGATTTTTTTTAACTAATCATTAGCAAATTTGAAACAAAGCCTATATGGACAAAGTCACGGGAGCAGCTAGTGACATTAATATGTTTCAAAAACTAAAAAGTGTTTTAATGAACAATGTGCTCTGAATTCGGCTTTATGACGAGATTATCATTTGTCTGTCCTACCTTTAAAACTTTTCTTGTCTTGATAGTGCATGTATTATATCATTATACATGGTAGTATCGGTTGAAAAGTAGTTTTAATATTAACTTAATAGGATGAGTTTTTGCAAAGTTACGCCTAATGAAATAATATTCTTAATCTCTTAGTTTACAACGACATCCACTGTAAGGGAAGGTGGTATTCTCAGCCATACTGCATATCTTTATAAAGCCTTAAAAAGATACTCTCGCGAAAATAGGTTTAGTGTACTATAGAACTGAAAATAAACTTTGTTTCGTTTCTAAATTTAATCCGTTCGGTTATCTGTCACGGCGGCGTAGTACGCGAGGCAGACTCCCGATTTAGTGGTCCACCTTGACACTCGGCAGTGAAAGTGTCCTCAATACCGGTCACTGTCTTACTATTAATAAACAACTACGAACTGTACCGTTTGTTTCAGCGGATTCGCGCGGTTATCAAAATACTAGACATGTTGTATACTACGTTGTTTCATTATATTGGACTTTGATGTGGTGGAGTAGTTGGACTGGATGGTACAAACGTCGCTCCGATAATCTGCCCTGAAGCAACTTTGTTGTTTTGTATCATTTTAAACTAATTTAATCAAGGAATTACGGAATTTATAAAACTTTTTTTTATATTTTATATTTATTTACCACAGCTAATACGTTTGTTTGTAATGCACAGCTAACACATGGTTTTTATGAATCATTATACAAGGTATAAACATGGCATTTAATTTTATTATAGCTGATTACGACATTATGATCTTCAGCTGTCTAAACTGGGCGTTAGCCTGTAATATAGACAACTTACCCTCCCAGGGGTATCTATGGGCTATAATACTAAAACTGTTTCGTCGTGACGACGAATTATGCGATTGGTTCGAAAGAAATATCGGCATTAAAATTGTGAGTACCCGGTACATAGTAAAATTTATTTGTGTTTCGGTTGAGTTAATTTAGTTGTCGGATACACTTGAAAATGAGGTGACCGACTAATTCTCAGGAGCAACGCATGTAGACGAGACGGTCTGAGATAGCTTAGCTAGGATAGGAACTCAGATAGGATTGTAGTTCTGATTAAGGTTGTATGTGGAGGTCCATGGCTGCAGTGACGACTTATTATCAGGTGGCCTGCAAGGTTAATTGATGCTCTTTATAGATAAAAAAGTAAAATTACTTAATTATTATTTTTATGTAGGTACTATGTCTTGACACTTGTGTTATCGAATTTTAAGCTGAAATATTTTATTTCGAATGTGTAATAATTACGTTACCACAGTATACTCAGAAATATTTTGTATTTTTTCGTTGCAAAATGCCGGTTTTTGCGCTTTTCTTTCATTATTTGAACAGCGTGTAACTGTAACCAGAGAGTTTTCCTTAGTAACCCACGATAGGAACACCAAACGGGAGTAATAAAAGTACTCTCAAATATTGACCCGATTATTGTTAGGTATATTTAACGTTGGTCTGACATGTCGAGGGTTATTCGGTTATTTTAATAACGGATCTGAATTTTTTGTCAAACCTTTTGTTTATTTTGTATTTTTTGTTAAATCTTTTATTTTATGTTGACTTGTGTGCTAAAAGTAAATAAACATTCTATCGTCAATATATTGCTCAAGTAGTGATCACATTGACGTAATTAAACAAATGGTCATGTTTTTACTGTCTAGCTGCTAGAAAGTTTATAAATTATATAAAATGGTATAGTGGTAGTTTCCGTCACGAGAAAAGTCATTAAATATTTTTGTACAATTAATTCACAATTTTATTTAAATATTCCATCAATATTTCATTTTTGTTTCCGTTAAATCGACAGAGATCAATTTTACCCATAGGTTCTTTATAATTATAGCGTAAGTGATCACTAAGAAAAGATTTTAAACTCTATCTTGAAAGGGATAAAATAGAAGATAAAAATGTATATATTCCCGTGTCTCCTTTCTGAATGCAAGCTGCACGATTTATTACAATTTATTGTACTTCTGCGTGAGCAAAGCCACGGACAAAAGTAAGTAATATTATAAAGCTAAAAATTAACGCATTTGCTTTATAAAAGTTAACATTAAATAAATATTTAAATTATATTTAAGTTACAAATTGATTCATTGCCATTTTCACTTTCGAAGCTAAAATTATTCGAAAACTTCGTCGTATTTCCGTTGTGCCCGCGTCCGCCGCCGTAACGAAAGTGTCCCGTATTCCGTTACCGTCTGGCTATTAATAAGCGATAACAATTAGCAAAAGTGTCGGAGCGTGCCCTATTAAATGGATGTAAACCACGTTATTGTGTAAATTGTGATACGTTTACGTAAATAACATATTTGTTGGACGCTGCGTTACATTATGATGAACAATCTAGATCACAACACATGTTGGTTTCAACAATTCACTATAAAAGGCTATCGTCTATATCTTCCATTTAATACTATAAAAGCCGAATCAAAATTGGTTATGAGACTTTAAAGTTATCTGACGAAATTTAAGAACTAAGAAATTATTAATGTATTTGAACGTCAAAATGAGCAAATTAATCTAAAAAATGCACTTTTAAATTGCAGCCTGATAGGTTTGTGGAGCTTATTTGTATATAGTTTTTTTATATTTATGTAAGAAGAGAGGCAAACACGCAGGCCACATGATGTTTTGAGATCATTACAGTCTCGAACATCTTTTCAAAAGAAACACAAGAGAAAACTATCGTTGTACCGCTGTCAAAACACATGATACATATTTGTAAAACACAGACACGATTGAAATTCTATATGAGCCATATAACGTAGATACGATGCTATTCCTGAGGACTAAGAAGTTGCCTTGCTTCAAAGTGTAGTTGGTAACCGTACATCTCCAACCGAAACACATGTAATAGTTTACGGCAGATTATGAGGGCAGCGGTGGTACCTCCCTGGTCCTACCTATGAAAATATAAACACATTTTTTAATTTTATAAGGTTTTCGAAATTAAGGTCCCATTATACTGCCGCTGCATCTGTTTAACTTACAAAGACTTTGTTTTCTGGTGTGAAGTATGGTCTATGTGATTCGAAGTGTTTTTTATATTTCCGTTGTGAAGCCTGCAGTCACTTAAGATTTCCCATTTTCGTTACCGTGTGGCTTTTAATAAACGCTAACAATTAGCGAGTGTCGGGGTTCGTAGTGTGCCCTGTTAATGGACGTAAACCGCGTTATTGCGTAAATTATACATTATCGTTCACACGTGTCCGTGTGTAAACATATTTGTCAGAGGTGATGAAATATGGTTTGCAAATTGAAGCCTTTTTGCAGAGATAACGGTTTTTACGTAAGTATATAAAAATCTCAAAAATGCGGTGGTTATTTGGATGCAGACATTTGATATGAAAATCTGGCTATATTATCTGTCCATCCACTTTTTTATATACAAAAATGTCCTTAAAATGTACGTTTAATTTATAAAAGAGTTATTAAAAATTAACCGAAGTAGAAGTTTCTGGCGTATGGAAGACATGATCAAATATGTGACCATCAACTTATAAAAAAATTATGCTACACTAAGTCACTTAAACACGATTGTTTTAAAGTTTAAATATATACGTAATTATTTAACATTAATAGGTAGGTAAAAGTTGTAATCTAAACAATCTAAAAAGAGTCCGTTCCAATACGGCATGGTGCTGAGAACGTTGCCCGCATTCCCGCGCTTAGCAGCGCATTTCAGCGTATAGCGATCTCAATTTTCTGCGCGAGATATGAACTAGTCATTAATATAAATAAAAGTAAAAAACTTATAATGTATACAAACAAAGCGTTGACTAAATTTAAAAGATTTATCCAAGTTGCTTTCTTTTGAATGAGTCAACGAAATGCTGGCGACATTACCTCGTTGAATGGCCAGACTAATCCTCTGATCAAGGTAAGCGTAGCCCTTTGGTTATTCGTGGAGCCGATCAACCGCTCGGACAGACGTATAAAGTGTTAGTCGATTAAAGGTGCTACATACGGCTATGGGGACTCAATATTGGTTTGCACGTTTGTCCGGTATATCAGTTAGTGTGGTGTTTCGTGATATGGAACCCATAAAAGAAAAACGAAATAGACGTAGGGCAGATCGATTAATATACCATAGCGTCTGTCAACAGTTTCCCTCGCTACCACAGCTTTGTCTTTACCACGAGCCATGCAACTGTTTCGAAGTATCAGTAAACAAAAATAAAAAAACCAAAATCGTTAATCGTTACTACCCGGTACATAGTAAAATGTGTGTAATAAGTTAAGATAAGAAGTCATTCCTTACAAACGTTAACAAACCCATAAATATTGTACAAACGAATCCGAGGGCGGAGCGCTAGTGTAACATATTGATAAGAGATATCGGGGGCACTTTCCGCCGCGGCGCCCGCTACGAATGTCTCAGATTTATGCATACAGATTCTGATGTTCTAGCAAAGATGAATGTTACAATGGCTCGTGTGTACGGAGATTGATGTGAATAGTAGTTATTTATTCATGCTCCATTTATTATTTCGTATAGTTTATAATATAAGCAGTGGTACAAGGAACGGTTTTCTACGATGCTAGACTGCGTTTAGATATAAGACCTATACTAATAATCGTTTTGATATTTGAAGGTAATAACTTTTGTTCTCTGATAACAGTGATACTACTGTCGCAGCCACCTTACCTTGATAGATAGCAAAGTTATAGTCTCAACTAGGAGATACCATGACTATCCTCATAATCCGCAAATTAACATCTACAGCTGAAAACACAATGTACAAATTCTAGCCAATTTGTAAGGCGGTAGAACTACAGTTTGACTGGGGTGGTTCCCGGTTACTTTTAAAAGCGAGGCGGACATCTTAGTCCTCAGATGTAGAAACGCATCTACGTCATACAGATTTTTTCAGAAAGAATTAATTAAGCTTTATTGGAGTCCATTTTGGAAATTTATAATGTGGATTGCATGATCGTTTGCTACTTCCACTTTGAAGAAAGTTGAAAGTGCCGTCGCAGTTGAATTAAAAAGAGTTCTGTTTACCACTCTTAAAAGCAAGATTCTGAAGTTACACTCTTAACTTTTAACTTTACCCTGGTCTAAGAGTTTGCAAGTAGAGCTAGGCGGAAATAATAGATAAAATTGTCAATAAAACACAATCGAATTTCTGTAGTGGTTTCAAAGAAGTGGCGGAGCACAAAGGATACGGAATAAACTTGTATTTTATATAACAAAGACGACTCCGTTTATCCTATTTGGACTTTTAGCACAGTACGAGTAGAATGAAAAGAGTGTGTTTATAAACACTTTAAAAACTCTTAATGGTGGTTGTTATTATTGAAGCTTCGGATTGTTTTTGAGGGGGGCGGGATAAACGTCTAGTTAACCTAGCCATTCCTTAAATTAAATCCTTCCTGGGATCGCTATGTCGAAACAACCCGAGTTTCACATTGCCATTCCCGATTCTGGTAGATTCCTGTTAGTCGCCTCCTACGACAGGCGATTATGGCAGGCGATACCGTACCGCTATTCTGTTCCCAATGCTACGAACACAGAAAGGCGCTACCGAGTGCATTTTGTGGGTAAAAATCCCGGTCTAAGTGGCGCTATCTAGGGGAGGCCTATGTCCAGCAGTGGACGCATAAAGACTGGTGCATGGGTGGAAAATCCCAAGCACCCTGTGAAAGCCATATCTTTGAATGGTGTCCATAATTTGCGAGGTCTTTGGGTTATTGTAATTTTTGCTATTTTTTTTCTGTTTTTCTTAACTCACCATGTATTATTATAAGCTTGAAAATATATCTTGTTTAACCTACTATGCTGTCTAAGTACTTTTTTGTTACACAATCTTTCGAACTCGTTAGTAGGGCAATGTTAAACATTGGATATCTAATGAATTGGATATCCAATTTCTGTTGGTGACAAGAAGGCTGATACATATTTAGTGCAGAAATTCGTAATGGCTATTTAGCGCGGGAATGCGGTTAGCACCATGTCGGATAGGTGTGGGCTAGATTTAGATTGTTTAATGTAGGCTTTTATTATAATGAGTTTTGAGGTCTTGTGTTTAAGTTACTTGAATAAATATGTTCTGCATTGATTAATTCGACATTGTTAAACATTTTGTGCCCAATTATCGAGTCAAAAGATGCGAAGTAGATTCGAGTCGGCACAGCAGTCCAATCTGTCACATCTGCGTAGAAATCAAACTGCGGATGACGAAAACAGGTCACAGTCGCCGAAGGGGGCGCGGCTGTGACGTCACGGGGCCGCGCGTCACTACTAGGGGGCTGCTTCGCTGACGGCGCGCGGCGAGACGCGAGTCAGTAAAAACTATTCTTCAATCATTAAAAATGCAAAAAATATAGCCCACTTCGTAAGTAAGAAATCATTTTATGGAAATTTTAATTAAATAAATTATACTAGCCAACATTGGGATACTTCTGGAGTGCGCTTTACCACGCTGCTTCAGTATAAAATTCACTCTAGGGAATTTGTTCGAGTATTGTTTATGTGCCTAAAGAATTAAGGAGTTCCGTTATGTTCTTATTGAGCCCATCATCAAATCTTGACCAGATTTATATGACGTTACATCTGAAACACCTAAGATACCTTTCTAATTCCTTGAAAAGTAAAGGGATTACAGGGCGTCTTCCAACCAGGTGGATCGATGCCCTCATAGGGATATCGAGTAATCGCTGGATGCAGAGGGCATAGAACCGGTCTGAGTGGCGCCATCTAGGGGAGACTTATATCTAGTGGATGCGTAAAGGGCGATGGATGGACGGATGGATTGCTTTGCTCTCATATTATTTTTAACTAATAATATAGCGGAATTTATACATAATACTACACTATACAACTGTTACTCAAAATTAACGCGCGTGTTTATGGTTTCATTTCGGTGGCAGGGGGCAACTGTTAACAGTTGCTAATAGTAGATTAATCTATCTACTCTACGTCTAGTTCGTTTTTCTTTTTGTGTTCCATATCACGACACAACACTAACGGTATATTTACGCACTGAACTTTGCATTATTTGTGTTTTGCTCTTCTTTTAACACTTTGACGGCGCTTATATGTATTACATCGAGTCATAGTTGCGGAAGACGGCACTAAACTGACGCTGCTTTTTTCAGACTGGAGATGCGTCGACAATTCACAAAAATGTTGTATTTTTTAGCTTCCGTACAACATTTACGAATACACATATGTTGTTTCCACTCACAGTCTTGTAGTGCGATGTAAATACAGCACTTTTGCTCGCCCATAATCTACAAAAAAGTACACGACAGGCGTGAACAAGCCGCAAGCACGTTACGCCGCGCAATACACAACAGTACGCCACAGGGAAATTGTTAAACAGTGTTTAGTATTTAATTTTGAACTGCATTGTTCTTTGAAAACATATTTCATTAGTACTCGCATTCAGCCAATCGTTTCTCGTCTGTCCAACCGCAGTGCAACAAGACGGTACGGAGTGAATACGCACGGAGCTATACCTAACTGAGGCAAGATTACCTTGCAGTGAGTTATTTAGAGATAGAGAGACGTTCTCATGTTTGGTTAATCGCTGGTGTGTTATTTAAAACCGTTTAACGTAATAATCTGTTTGTCACGTGACACGGAGTTTTAGTAAGTGTTCATTACGTATGTATACAGATTTACTTGGTTATATATTACTAGCATCTCGGATCAGCTTCGCTCCGGTAATAGAGTTTATATTTACCATTATTTTTCTTTAGATATATGTATGTAGAGAACGATTAGAAACATCTATTTCAAACGACGGCTCAATTATTATGAATATAACTATTTAATTTCTCGCCCAATTTACAAAAAAAACTTTTTAACTGATTATGCATCAAAATCTTCGTCAGGAATCACTCTACCTGTTCTTGAAAACCGTGTGAAAATCCGTCCAGTAATTTTTGAGTTACTTTGAGTTTTATAATATTTAGAGATGCATGCTGGGTTGAATTTATATAATTACTACATATTTCCCGTAGCTTTAATATTACAGATGGTGATGTTACTAAATTTAATACAGTATTTCAATCTCTATTTTATCCCTTTAGGGATAGGATTACCCTCTTAAGGGTGCAATTTTCATTTTTTGTTATTGCTCACTTACGCTTTTTATACAGCTAGTTTGCATCGTAATTACAACTTATTAAAATATCTGCCACCATATTAAAATTATATAGGTATATATACAGAACATTAAAATGATTAACATACTTAGAGATCATCTGAAGCCACTGAATTTAGAATCCTGAAATTTTGCATAGGCTCTTAATATGTAGCTTAAGTGACTGAAAAATGTTTATCTTTTTAATTCCACCCCGAAGGCGGTAAAATAAGCTATTGAAATATTTCTGTATTTTTTATAAATTAGTTTACAATATGCATTTAGAGTAAAGATTCGTTGGTATTTATTTTAATATCGACTTCTGCGCGATCAAAGAGACGTTCACAATTTGTACTACATAAGTAATAATAAATTGTTATTTTATTTACTTATTGTTACTTTATTTACTTATTTATTAATATCCTAATTATACGTATATATCAAACGAAGGCAAGGTAAAAAAAATCACACAATTAAAGCATAACTTTTTTTCTTTAATGGCAATGGCGTATTTACGATCTGTCAATTAAGAATAATTTAAACAAAGAAACAAAACGAAATCGACAGAACAATATGCATAAAAGGACTTGACTAAATAATATTTTATTGCCGTGTAATTCGTATAAAGTAGTAGATATTATTTGCATATTTTCATGTCACAGTGGTTGTACCTAATATTAGATCATTGCATTAAGTGGAAATCAGGTCACTGTAGAATCCAGGAATCCCAATTTGGTCGATAGAAACAGCTCTGACGTCACGCGGTTGATAGCCACCACAGAGTAAATACGATTAGAGCGTCGATTAGTTTTGCCACAGTTAGAGTATGAGTTTCCCGTTCAACGTAGCTATATATTTTTAAATTACTTGAGCTTGAACATTTTTAATACTAATCAATATATGACGTCATTGATATGATGTCACCAACTCATTAATGATATGATCAATGTGTATTATAATAAGTAAATTTATGAGAAGTTTTTGACTATTTCATTGCGTGTTTTTCGAGAGCGAGACATTTTTCGAGGTGGCAGATATGTTTTGACGTTTATAAAGAATGCATTAAGAATCAAATTTGAATTACTGTCGTTAGACTTTAAGTTTTTAGAACTGTATGGTGAACAACGATTTTCTCAGCCAGTATTTGTGTAATGAAAGTTAATTTAAGAAAATTGTTAATTGAAACTTGACTTGTAAGAACCATTTTAACTTTTATTCTCTTGCTGTTTACATAACAAACTTTAAGTGTACCAATTGATAGCTTACTTAACGACTATTTTCCTGTATAGGCAGTCAAATGTGTTAAAACATAAAAAATATATAACTTAACTACATTTTTCCTTTACAAGAGTAGCAAACGAGCATGCAATCGATCAAATGGCAAGTAGTCACTGTCACATCAACATAGTAACCAACTGGCGTATAAGACTAAGGCGACCGACAGACCTAGAAATTAACGCAAAGCCCAAATCGCTGAATCTAGATACCTGATTTTTTTCTAATTAGTTCTTTATATAGTTTAAGTAAGCACTAAGAAAGAAATTTTAATAATTCCACCCTTGAGGGTTAAAATATAAAATGAAAATTTATATGATATTTAAGGTACGATAGGGTAAAACTAAAGTTGTGTGATTCATTTGGATGTATTAAAATATCGAATTTTATGTGAGCCAAGTCGCGGACAAAAGTTAGTTCATTACTACTAATTATTACTACTAATTCGATCTCAGATACGTTGCTCCTTGAGAACCCAGATTCGTGTGTAAGTCAACTGTCAACTGCATTTTATGACCGAAACGCAAGAATTTTCAACAATAGTTTTTATCATGACAATAATTCTGAGATAGAATTGACATGTTATAAACTCGCACGCTCTAACAAAAAGCACAAGTAGGTACACTTTAACAGATTTATGTATCGTACGAAGACGCTTGCAAAATATCCTTCCTTATATTATGAATGTAGATAAGTGTGTAGGCATCGTGATGCGCGGCACACCTCTCGCATAAAACCTTCCACGGGAGCGAATAAATATGATTACAGCCTTACTCTCAATCCATTATCTCAGCCAGTGCGTTATAACTTCGTACGAGCAGCTTCGAACTCCCCATAAAGCAACTCCCACCAGAACCAATTGAACCCCACCCCTCTCGAATCCCATAAAGAACGACCGCACCGTGCACTGAACTCACACAATTCAATGGATCACGTTAAAATGGTGGGTGAAACGAGTGGACCAAAGTATCTAGACCTTTCCTGCCCCCTATTTTCAGTATTTTAAACGGAAAAAATGAAAGAGTAGTGGAGCGTGGGTGTCTAATTACACTGGCGCTTATGAGAGGTGCTTATCAGGTTGGAGTTTAAAGAAAAAGGTGTAGAGTGTTTTGTTTTCGAGATTTCAAGCTCCAGTGTGCATTTAGCGTGTGTTTCGATGTGTTTTTGTGGCTGTATTTGTTATTTACTTTTTGTATACTTAAATTATTGTAATGCCAGGAGGTGGGAGTACTATAGTTCGAATGGGGAAGTACCACCGTCGCCCTTATAATCCGCCGTAAAGCATTACTTGTGTTACGGATAGAGAAGTGCGGTTGTCGGCTACACATTGAAGCGGGGCGACCATCTTAGTCCTCAGGAGAAGCAACGAACCTACCGAGCTCGAACGTCCTCAAGAGTACGAACGCATTCGCGTCCATCCTTAAATAGAACTTCTGTTCTATTTCAGATTGGACGTGGTTATCCATGGGCTGCAGTGACCACTTAATACCAGGTGGCCTCCATGCCCGTTTCTTACTCTTTCGCTATAAAAAAAGGACTATAGTTCTGTTAAATCTTGGACGTAGAAATACTTGGCCTGCAAAGACCATTTTACAGCAAATAGCTTGCATGCACGTTTGCTACTTTTTCAACGTAAAAAGTTAATTACTGAACGGTGAGATCTGCTGTTATATACGTAAACTAAAATATATTTACATAAAACATAACAGTGCTAATTATCGTGCTTTTTGATGCGTACGGAATCTCCGAAAACACAATGCTAATTAATTAATTTAATGTAAATTGGTTATGGAATGGTTACACATTACTTATAATATCCACTACTTCATTAGTAGGGTCGGAATATGAAAGAAATATGTATGTTATGTTCTGTTTGAAAGGGTTTGCTGTACTCCTGTTTTGTTTTCAGTTATTATTTAGCTCCCTATGGTATTAAGGGCGATTTAAGGATGACTCGTGAAGCAATTTTTGTCTTTAGATTGAAAAGTGTAGCTGCGTACTTATAAGCGAGGCGACAATATCAGTTCGCAGGAGTATGGTGCCAATCCAAAACAGTGTAACTTTCAAAAACGGCATTTCAAATCTCATATTCGTTTTTGAAACTTACAGTGTTTTGGATTGGCGCCACAGAGGAGTAGCAATCCATCGTACGGCTTCCGAATGGATTTTAGTATTATTTGAAGCTAGATGTGGATGACAATGGGCTGCAGCGCGCTTATCATCAGGTGATCTGCAAGCTTATTTGCTACTATTTCAATACAGAAAGGTAGAAATTTGTATGGCGATGGATCCTTTCCTTTTGTATCGAAAACTGTAGAGCTGGATATATTATCAGATGGAGTTCATACCTACACGTTAAAAAAAGTTATATTGTATTAATTGTCAATGACGTGACGTCATTAAATCAAATCAGGCCAATTTGAACACGTTTTCCGTTTTACAGTGATTTGTATCCATTGCCCTCCAAAGAACAGGTCTATTTTCAAATTACTCAAAGCGCCAATTACGTACAATACGACGCACTCCTGATTTATTCGATTTCGAACTGTTTGGAACTAATGGGCCGGCGATGGTATATTAATTATTATTTTATAGCAATCCCCGTTCCCTCTCTGATATTGTTTATATTGTGATTAATTGCGCAAACTTGTGCGCTGTGACGCGGAAAACGGTCGTTCTTTCCGAGTTTGTGACTACAGACAATTGGAACTTCTGTTTCTAATTTATCTTTGTTTGTTTCCAATCTTAGGTAACGGTTTGAAAATGTACCTATAATTCGTTTATTTAAATTATTTATAATGTTAATTATATGGTTTGTTTTACATCTTATCTTATTTGCATAATTATTGTATGACCACTTACTGTAAGATTATCTTTACTGCATAGATAGTTCATCGCTACTATATAAAACTTAAAAAAATGAAAGCAGCTAACGGACATATCGTGAACCTCATAGTATTTGTCCCTGCTACCCACTGAAGTCTGTAACCAAGTCTATAAAGAATAAGAGTCTTACTTGAATTCGAAGATGGTCTTCGCATTTATAAGTGAGCCGGCAATTAAACTCTTCTATCGAAAAACACGTAAGCTTTACGCTAGAGATGGGTGTAGCGGCGGTACCTCCCCGGTCATAACGTATAAGCTCGGTTACCTTGCAATACTCTTTTAAATCTTTAAAAGAAGCAAGAAAGATAGTCAATGTTGCTTACGGATGTTAAGAAAATAAAGCTGCCATCTGCTTGTCGGACCACGTACAGGGTTTCAAAATCGGGATAACTTATCGAAAATGTGCCATATCTCGTAAAGTACACAATATATCTTATTTACATATAAATTTCCCATATATTTTTGAAGTATCTTGAACGTAAGAATCAGGGGACGACGAAACCTCATCTACTACTGTTACCCAGAGGAGTCGGGCACAATTTATTTGGGCTTCGAGGGTTCCCTCTTTACTTGGACTTTAGCTCGAGGGGGCTCAATACCACACGGATGGAATATTCGGCGACATTGATCACTTCACGTAACACCGCTGTATTAATTAAAACAAAAATAAAAGCGATTCTTCAGTTTAGTGGACGGCATAGGATTCCTTACCTGTTTAGCTACGGAATCCTACATGAGATTTTGTCGTCTCGTCGTCTTTCGATTTCCAATTTTGATACGGAATACTTAAAGTCTGGTCTGCCACCACTCGAGTGTTAATCCCGGCGCCGCCATCTCCGAATGCTTATCTGCCGTCTCTCATATCTTATTCAATCGATCTGTCCTTTCCCATTTCCTAAAAGCTCCTTGTTTTTAAAGCGAACTCAAGTTTGTGATTGTGTTGTTTCGCGCTGATCCCTCTGCGGTGCTTAACTTGCTTCCTTGTTCTTCTCGTTCGAAAACATACCCACCGTCGTTATGTTAAGGTTGTTTATTATTTGATAACCAAGTGACATGTCGTCAATTTTACTGGCGCAGTTATCGTTAAAGACGAGAGCGGTGGAAAGCCTGTTGTTCAGATTGTCGCGTCTTAACTTCATATTTTCGATCGTATCTCTCAGTTCGCTACGGTTCAATTGGATCGTGTTGAGGGTGTGATGAAAATATTTTGATAGCGACTTAGCTTGTGGATGTATTGAGAGTTCTGTTCTAAAGGGAAATTACGGCTACTTTAATAGGACTAAACTTGATATTGAATTGTAATTGCGGATCAGCTTGATCGTAGTAATGATTTCAACATTTTTAACTTGTTTTCCGGTTTGTTAGAAAAGTTTGAAGTAGGTAGGACAATATGATGTTTGTTTTTGATGGCACCGATTGCGCACCTATTTTTGCTTTATAGCAGCAATGAAGCATGTTTATATTCTGGTTTGTAAGGTGCCGCATGTCTAAAGGGTAGTTTTGAGCCGCTTGAGTTATTTGGCACAGTCATTTGGAATTGCAGTAATAGAGCAAAGTAAACCAAAGTTAAAATCACAAGACTTTTACAATAAATTGTCGCAATTAACTTTATATACTCATAAGCTACATTTTGACTATGTAAAATTTAGTAGCACAAAAACGAATACCTTAACATTTTCCTCATACGATGAAATTAATTTCGCAAGCCAAACACGTATGCGCTGCATATTTAAAAAATAAACATAATCGCTCAACGTGAGTAATCTGGCGCAAAACGTCTAAAACCTACGAGGAAGCGAGGCTTAAGCTCATTATATATGCAAAAATATCATGCCGGAGTAGTATTCCCGGGTACTCCTGTCAAAGAGTTTTCTCGACAAAAGAATCCGAGTAAAACACTCGGGGACGCCGCTCCCCCGGGACTCTCCGGGAGATAACCCGTCCGTACGAGGAACAATGCGGACCGCACACTTAGGACCAGTTGTAGCGATTTTGCGTTGTGCTGTCGATGTTTATATAAGTGTCTTTATAATATTAGCCTAGCTACTAGCCCCGGTATCTCATGGGTATATCTACGATAATACATGACAAATCTTTCAAATTCGCAGCTTTTTCAATTACAAAATGCATTTAGTATATATATAAACCTTCCTCTTGAATTACTCTGTGTATGATGAAAACCGCATTAAAATCGTTCACGTAGTTTGAAAGATTTAAGCATACAAACGACGACGGGAAGTGACTTCGTTATATATTACGTAGAGATTGAAGTTCTGCTTCTGGCGCGTTGTGAGATGAGACTGAAGATGTAAAACTACGATGTGCGTGTGACGCCAACGAGACAGGATCAAAGGTCAATAATCCTGGTGACCCATGCTTTTATCGACTGTTAACCTTGCTATACTTACTCAGAGTCATAGGACTTCTCTATAAATAGGGGACACGTTTTCTTTGGGACATCTACCAGGGCATACTTTGCAACGCTGTTTCGTGGATTAGTAAAGCAAAGTGGGTGTAAGCGACAACCTGTGTTGGAAAAGACACCTTCGACACGGTTTGTGGCAAGCTATCCTGCTGAATATCGCAAACATTACTATGACTTACAGCTTTACATACTCTACGAAGCTCGTAATGACAGATGGAATGGAATGGAAATAGAAAATGTAGGCACTTGCGGTCACCCATTCGTTTCTGGACGGCGCCGTATGTTGCTTGATGTTATAGATAAGTTATACGCTTTTTGTGCTTGTATTATGTACATATAATAAGAATGAAAAATCCGTATATCTATACAGCGCAAATATTATAAAAATAACAGTTCCGGGCATATGTAATATGTATATAAAGGTTTAGTTTTTTAATTTTTGTCGGTCCCCTTGTCTCTGTTTGAATTCACATCAAACTAAATATACTCGATTAAATTAAAGACTTTCAACACAAGTATATTTATAAATCTTATCTTGAGGTAACATTTGTTTTTTGTTTCATTAAAATCGATAAGTTTTATAAAAAGTTATTACAATTTAAAGACCAAGTCTTTACTTGGTGTTTGTTTAAAAACGGTTTTATGTAAGAGAAGTACACAAAGCGAGACCGAGAAAGGGATGAGGGTGGGTGATAGGGTGGGTGATACACGGGTTTTTAAATGCGGGTGATATCGCGGGGCAAAGTTATACATAAAAGGAGAATATATTATGATGATCTTTATAGCTATTTCCTTCACTAAACTAGAGATAATACGTAACGACGTTTTTTATTTGTAGGGGATTTCTACAGGTGTTAAAACTTTAGTTCGACTGAGGAGCATTTAGCGCAGCTCTAATTAGAAAATCTCGTTAGAAAATTTAAACCATCATGCGTGTAGTAGTATAATCTAAGTGGAACCTCCTGACGGCGAAGCTGAATAGTCTGACGGGACGATCTATCTCTAGAAGATAACGGGCAGATATTCCATAGAGGAAAAACGTCTGTACGCTGCAGATAAACTACAAAAAGTGTCTGCAACTTAAGTAAAGATTTCATGGTATTTGCATTGTAATTGCAAATGGTATCTGTCACTATTATAAGTGAGGCTACAGATTTAGTCCTTATAAGTAGTAACCGTTCTATATACAACCTCAGCTAAAACAATACTCCTTTTTTAGTTTGCTACCTACTTTTCTAGTAACATAAAATATAATAGAATAATGTATTATTAAACATGTAAATAATGTATTATTAAACATGTAAATAATGTATTATTAAACATGTTTACAAAATAAATTTATGAACTAATTGAAATATATATAAATATCAAAACTTAATTAAAAAGCACAAATTTAGTAATAAATAAAAGATTTACTAAGTAAGAAATTAAAAAGATATTACAAAAACAAGGAAATATGTTAATTAAACATGAAAGCTTCTTCCAAATTGCTGTCCTAACGTAATATAATATAAGTTTATGTAACGTGAGTCTCAGTACAGCTAAAATTGTTTTATGTGACTAAATATTTGCTAGTCAGATATTATTCCTTGTTAAGTCTTCTACCTACGCGTGAAAGTTGATCTAGCCGTTTCCAAGATTAGCTTAATTAGATAAACAGACGAAGTATTGAAAATCAGATAATTGCGTCCTAGTAAACAAGTATATACATAGAATTTTAAAGGTGGGAGAAATATAGTTTGACTGGGGACGTACCACCGCTGCCAGTATTAATTACTTGTGTTTTGGTTGGAGGGGTGCGGTTGCCAGCTACGCTTTGAAGTGAGGCGACCATCTTAGTCCTCAGGCTACGACAACGTAACATCAGGTGGTTTGCATGCTCGTTTGCTACTCTTCTCATATATATAAAAATAAAATAAGATTTTGAGAGAAATGGGTTGCTTTTATTTAAAATTAAAATAAAGTTCGGTTGTGATTGTACGCATTAGCTCGAGCATGATTTACGTCAAAAATATTTATTTCATGGATTGAATGGTATCAAAATATTTGCATGCAGTACACAAAATATTCATCGGATTAAAACTGTCTTATTGGAATTTATATATTATTAGCTGTATCCTGCGGCATCATCCGCAAAAACCCATCCCACCACGCGATGTTATTCCCCCACATTCGTGTTTCGGGTAGCGCTTTTGCTCCCCGATTCAAGAGCAACTTGCAACCAGTACCTTTGCTTGTTACAGTCGGGCCAGCAAGGACCATAAGAATTCTATTTACAAACTTTTATTTAATTTACCTGTGTACTAAATAGTCTTGCTCAACATACTTATTGTAAAAAAATCCTAAATATTATGCAAATCTCGCGACAAGATTTTGTATTATTTAATAAATTGTGTAATACATGTACTACATTGATTCGTTTGAATTAAGTTAAAGATCATTTTCTGCTTTTTAGGATAATGATATAAAAGGTTGTTTAAAAATTACCATTAATTTATTTACTGTCATGCAGGCCCTGCGTGAGGGAAGCTGCTTTTTTGTTCAATCTCAACAGCATCCTTAAGACATTCTTATATTGCATACGCACAACATAATTTAAGTTAGACGCATAACAGAGGTTGCAAATGAGCTTGTAGTCCAGTCACTGGTTTATAGTGAACAAATAAAATTGTAGTACTACTCGTGGTCGGTCACAGTTGCGTTTCAACGAATAAAAACTCAATGCCTCGCATTTAGGTCTCCTTTTTCACAATCTTCGTTTAGAATAAAAATATAGTGCAGAAGCAGGTGTGACGTTGGTGTTTAGTTTAGCCCTTATTTAGATCAGGCAAGCGGTAACAATCTTGTCTTTCGGCAGATATCCACGGTCAGCTGAGACCTCTTACCATCAGATGTGCTACTCGTACATGCATGTTATCTTTATATAAAATGTACAAAATTATATGAGATAAATAAGCTTTGCAAGGTGGTAAAATATTAGTTCGACGGGGATTTAAAGCAGTTGCTGTGTTCGAGTTGGAGATGTACGATTGTCGTCTTAACTCTTATGCGAGGCGACCATCTCATTCCTCACGAGGAGCAACGCATCTACGCAAGATGTAAGACAAGGCATTAGTCCAGTTTGACGTAGAACAGAGATGTCCATGCGCTGCAGGGATTATTTGACATTGGGTAGCCTGTACACTCGTTTACGACTCTTCCAATATAAAAATATTTTTAAGTATGATCCGTTATTTCCACTCTATTGTAAGGAAATTTCAAAATCCTTGCACTCAGTCTCATTATAACATCATTCTATGAATTTCCACCTCAGCGGTGCACCGCAGCGATAAATTGCGCTCATTTGTCGTCCGTCTTCGGGCAGCTTAACGCGGAATTTCCCTACCCCTTTCTCAGAGGATACAATTTCGCGCGAAAAATTGAATCAATTTGCGTATCCGCGAAACGATTTTAGTTCCGCTGGTTCCGCACGTGGATATTGTCTTGATATATTCCACTCACAATGTTCTCTCCGAAAATATCTCAGAAATGTTTTAGAATGCAATTTGCGGTTTTGGTTAGTGAGGTGTTGGAAACTGTTGGAGTTTGTAGCTCTACGACGATGTAACATTTTCGTACAAGAATCTTAAAATACAGATAAAGTTTCTAGGTATAAGATTCGTCTTTTAATTATGCTTTCTCCACATTCAACTTTTATCATACTAATATTACATATTATAAATGTGAATGTAAGTTTGTTTGTTACGCTTTCACGCTCAAATTACTCAACCGATTATCATGAAACTTTGTACATAATCTTAGAGGTATTAAAAAGGCCACAGAATACTTTTTATTACAAAAGATACATTTTTTTAAATATTTTAGCAGACATGATTGTTTGTTAAAAATGGAATTTGTCAAAGCCTTCAAATTAATGTCTTATTGGCTATCACTTCAGCTGTCTTGAATTTTTGTATATTTCATGTTATTTTGTTGTGTCACTTTTAAGCAATACTAAAATTATTTAAATTTTACATGTTAGGTACCAGTTTTTACTCGCTGCAATGAACTTTGACATTTATTTAAGAGGTTCCACGCGAGCGAATCCGCGGGTATAAACTAGTCATATAATAATTATATAGCATGGAAGTTGCAAACAGCAAGCAGTATACCTGATGGTAAATGACCACAGCCATCCGTAGACATCTGTAATGAGATGTGAAACATGATCATTGATGCTTTACTGTCGCAGCGAATTAAAATTGAATGCACGGCGTGTCTCTTTCTTGTGACAGCCTTCAAACTAGAATACGGCTACCTTTATTAAAGCTATGTTGCCTTCCTCAGGGCTCAAATAGAAATGATTTTACCTTTCGAAGGTAAAATCATTTCTATTTGACATGACGATAAATAAAGTCACAATCGAATCAATAAGAACAAGAAAACTATGCTAGAATTAAATTGGACTATAGTCATAAAATTGCACAATGGACTACTTAAAATCAGATCTAAAGATCTATATCAGATGCCTCGTTCCTTACATCCCATTATTTTATCTGGATTCCCATTCTTCTTTAAGAATTAATCTAGAGTATTCCATGCGCTTCCAAATGCTACTTTTCAAGCTCTCGCAGCGCGTTTTAACCATGCACTTACAGATTTTATGTAATATTTAGTTTTTAAATTGGTTAACATTGAATTTCCGCTTTCTCTCGACCTATTTTTGTAGTAACTGACGTGTGACCTCCCCTCTGCGCTTGTCAGACACAGTCGGGGCAGTGCCAACGTTGTTCTGAGTGTTTAATGTGTCACGGGCCTGGCAATAGTGTGAAACAAGTTTATTTGCTTCGATATGAAAGGAGATTGCAGAAATATGGATTCTGTCGCTGACATCGTGTTATTTTGTTAACATTTGACTTCGTTGGGCTATCGTCTTTATTTTAAGGAGAGATATTATAGCAGTTATAGCCTAGTGGTTAAGTTTTCGAACTCTCATACGGTTTTAATTCGGTTTCTTGGGTTAGATTTTTCGAATTTACCTTAGATTTTTCGAAGATATGTGCTTATTAAAAGTATTATCGCATGGTTTAACAGTAAAGAAAAACACCCTAGGGAGCCTGTAAGTTTGAGATTTCTGTATTAATTTATCAAAGATGTGTGAATACCATATTTAACGAACATAATGGACTATTCTTTTCATTCTGAGGTGTGACCCATGCTCAGTTTGAAGTTTGTATTTACCATTACGAAGAAGGTAATGGATTGATGCTGAATCAGTATTGTATCACTATGCCAGAAAATTGCTGCAACAGTAAAAAACAATGAGATGAGAACAAAGAATCGTTAACTGATTTTGTCAGACTTTGGTGTGGTGCAGGACTGCTTCTTTTGTTGTGCAACTTTGGCGATATATACATTTTTAATTATTTTATTTTATTTTTTACTATACAACGGATACTTTTTAAGAGGTGGTGGAACCGTTAGAGCTCGCCCAGGGCGGCACCACCGCCACCCTCATAACCCGCCGTAAAGCAACATGTTCTTCATG